>CAJNJA010096053.1:0-12810 GCA_905231915.1 Symbiodinium necroappetens
CCTAAACCTCAAAGGGCTCCAAGGGTGGGGTGAAGGTAGGTGGGGTAATCCCCAAATAAGAGTCCTTATATAAGGGATCCTTAACCCTACCTACCTTCATCCCACCTTTTGAGGCCTCCAAAAACCCTAAGGCCACACCCCCAAAGACTTCCCAAAGCCTAAGCCCTAAACCTGAACTTCCAAAACTCCCGAAGCCCCAAAATCCTGAACCCTGAACCCTAAACCCTAAAAGCCCTAAATGCCCTAAAAGCCCTAAACTTACCCTAAAAGCCCTACAAGCCCTAAAGGCCCCAAAAGCCCCAAAGAAGCCCTAAAAGCCCTAAACCCTAAACCCTCAAAAACCCTGAAAACCCCTAAACCCTAAACCCTACAAACCCTAAAAGCTCTAAAAGCCATAAATGTCAAACCCCCGGGCCCTGGTCCCCGGCTGCGAGGATCTTGGGCCTAGATGGGCAGCTGCGCCTCCAGGCCCCCAGTTTTAGGGCCTTTAGGGGTTTAGGGCCTTTAGGGTTTTAGGGGCGTTAGGGGTTTTAGGCATGTTGGGGTTCAGGGCTTTCTTTAGAGGGGTTAGGATCCCTTCAAAGGGTTCCTTTAAGGGTTTCTTTAGAGGGGTTAGGATCCCTTCAGGGTTCCTTTAAGGGTTCCTTTAGAGGGGTTATGATCCCTTCACAGGGTTCCTTTAAGGGTTTCTTCAGAAGGGTTTAGGGTTTAGGGTACGGCACAGGGGCCGAACAGCAAGAGTTGGATCCCTGTTTACGGGCTCAGTTTAAGGGGTTTGGGGTTTAGGGCATTATAGGCCCTAAACCCTAAACCCCTATAACCTTAAATCCTAAACTTGTATAGCGGTCTAGCATTATAAGGTGTAGTATAGGGAGAGACCTTGATGCTCGGAATGTAGGGTTTTGCTGGTTTTTTTTGTGATTGTGGTAAGGAGCCCTAAAGGATAAATAGTGAATGGAAGTTCATCAGGCTTCTGCCTATAGTCTCCATTGCCGGTCCTTTTTTGGTTAAGCATATTTATATTGTAGGATCCTAGCCATAAAACTGGTTAACCAGAAGTTTGGGTAATAAATAAATATATATATATATATATTGATGGTAGGGAGACCCTTTCGCTAGGGTTCTACCGCGCCGCTCTTGGTGTGAAAATGATTGCGGCGGTCCAGGGCCAGGGATAGCTAGGGCCAGGGTTTGCTTCGAATGGCTTAAGTGCTGCAGTTTAAGGTTAAGGGATGTTTAGGGTTTCGGTGCCTAATTCAGTGTCCCTGACCCTAAACCCTAAACCCTATAAACCCTAAGCAACCCTAAACCCCAGTTAGGCCTTCAGAGGGGCCTCCTGTGCAGTTCGTGCAGGGTCAAAGTCTATACTACATCCAAGGGTACATGGAGCGCCAAGTGGGTAGTTCTCTAAATTAGGGTTCCTCTTAGGCTCCGTTTTTACAAGGGTACCATACTACATGTAGTATCCATTGTAGTTCCTTTTCTGTTTGACCCATTGATGGATAGGATCCTATAATATAGATTTGGTTAACCAAGAAAGGAACTACAATGGAGACTACAGGTAAGGGTACATGCAGCGCGAAGGGGTGGACCTGTACCCTTCAAGTTCTTCCTGGATACTCGGGCAAAGTCACGGCAAGAATCCGGAGACCATCAAGCAACAAGACTGACCACCCAGACCTTCCAAAATCCCTTCATCAAGGAATATGCCTTAGAATTATAGTAGAATCCCTAATATAGGAATTGAGGTGTGTGTCTATATATATATATATATACATACACACATACATATTCCTTCGTTACGGGATTTCGGAAGGTATGGGTAAGATGTTCCCGGTCAGGTAGTTACTGCAGCTTCCGAGCGGCTTCTCTTCGCCGGCGCCTGAGACCACCCTACAGGCTTAGTATAGCCTGTATAGTAGATTGACTAGGGTCTAGGGTTTTTAGGAATTAGTTGCTGCAGGATGTGGGTCTTATGCCATTCCATAGGGCTTGAGGAAGCGTATCCCACGATCTCGGTGATTTGTGTTTATAAGGGCTGGGCCTTCCAGTGCCTCCCTGGAGCAGGTGATCCGTTCCGGTTGGCTCTCCTGGCGGTCGTTTGTGGTGGTCGTCACGGTGTCCTGGTCGTAGTGGTCATCGTGGTGGTCCTGGGGGTCGTGGTGGTCGTGGTGGTCATGCTCAATAAGGTATTCTATCACTGTTAGTTGTTTAAATGCACCACGGCGCTTGGGAAGGAATTCATTTAACTCCATGCCCATTGTCTTGAAATAAATGAGGCCCCGTAGCAAATTCCCAGTTCTCCCGTGTCTCCTGGCAGATTCCTTGAGAGAGCTGACCAAGAGAACCAGCCATTCCTACCAGAACTCATTACAAAATTGGGGTTTAGGGTTCAGGGTTTAGGGGGGGACAAACCCGAACACTAAGAGTACATCAAACTTTAGGTCACTAAGACCACAACTGCATCAAAATAGCAGGGCCGCCAAAGAAGCAGGGGGAGTGCCTGTACCTCCAAACCTACTCCAGTGATTGAAGGCCCCCCCAAACCCTATGCTAACCGTTAAGGCCCAGACCCCCCCGCCCCCGAGCCGCTTCAAATAGTAAGCCTGTAAGACCCTGCCTACAAAATGATGGCGCCTCTGCAAAAGGTCTCATGCAGTCTTAGGCATTGAATCCCTTACCAAGGGGCTGAGCAGGTAACCGTTAACCTGTTTGGTG
Source organism: Symbiodinium necroappetens (assembly GCA_905231915.1). NCBI lineage: Eukaryota > Dinophyceae > Suessiales > Symbiodiniaceae > Symbiodinium > Symbiodinium necroappetens. Next base: position 2,719 of record CAJNJA010096053.1, read on the forward strand.
CTTGTATAAACCTACCATACAAAAAGGTGAGCCTTTTTTGGGCTAGGGTACTCGGCCCCTAAGCTTAAGTAACCCACCGGAATCCCCAAACCCTAAACCCTAATCCCCAAACCCTAAACCCCTAAACCCAAAATTCCAAAACCATAAACCCCTAAACCCTAAACCCCTAAACTCAAAATTCCAACCCCTAAACCCCTAAACCCCTGAGCCCCTAATCCCCGAAGCCTCTTCGGTGACTGCCATGCCCAGGTCTGCTCCTCCTCCAATCCAAACGGACCTCCACGAGGTATACAGTTTAGGGTTCAGGGTTCAGGGTTTAGGGTTTTGGGTTTAGGGTTTAGGGTTTAGGTTTTGTGAAGAGTTTCTTAGGGGGCTGAGTCCTTGTGGGGCCTTATATAAACCTATTCAAATTGGTATCCTTTCTTGGGCTGAGGTACTCGGCCCCTTAAGGTTTGTTGGTAGGTGTCGTGACGAACCTGTAAGCAGCTTTAGGGTTGTCCTGATGTCGCTGTGGTGGTTTCGGTGTTTTGCAGATGTTCGTGGGGTTTCCAGGTGCTTCAACTCTGAACCCTAAACCCTAAACCCTAAACCCTCTAAACCCTAAATTTAAGGTACCATAATAAACGAACCATATTATTTACTATAGACCCCCCATGGTGGCAACTTAAAATAAAACTCCCTTAACAAGAACCCAGTTCTTCCTTGCCTAGCCCCGTTACGAGCCTCTTGGGGCTATTTTTTAGTGGTTTCATATACTGGTTTGTAGCAGGGCAGGTAGCCTTTATCCTCTTGTGGCTACTATAATCCTGGTTTAGGGTTTAGGGGTTCAGGGGTTTGGGTTTAGGGGTTTAGGGTTTAGGGTTCAGGGTTTAGGGTTAAGGGTTTAGGGTTTTTGGTTTAGGGTAGTTCCCCTGGGATACTGTGCAAGTAAATATGTAGCCCTGGCTTAGGCCATGAGTCATCATTGGTACTATTTCTTCGGGTCCGTTCCAAACTTCTGGTATACGTCCAACCAGGTCGGCTTTACGTTGATGGTTGTTGATGGTTGTGTAGAGTAGCGTTCTTCATAGGGGTTTCCCGATGTTCACGGAGCTTTGACAAAATCATACGAGGGTTGTATCAGAGTTGTTATGAGGTTGTAGATTGTAGAGGGTCCCAACATGTTTTGATGTCCGCTGTTGTGGCTTAGGTTCTTTGTTTTGCGTCAGGGTATCGGTGTAGGGTTTAGGGTAAAAGCCCACGCCAGCACTGACTATCAATGCATACGCTGTGCGGCCACGTGCTTCTGGTCTCCCCATAGGGACTTGGGACACTGTAAATTAACCCGGGCAATACTTCGTAACTTTATCTTGGTTTGTAGCGGGTGTGTGCTGTCTTATACAGGACATCCTAGGCAATACTTCGTATCTTTATCGTGGTTTAAACAGACATGTAAACATGCAAACAGACATGCAGACATGCAAACAGACATGTAGACATGCAAACAGACTTGCAAACATGCAGACAACAGAATGCGAACGGGCAGACATGCAAACATAATGCAAGCATGCAGACATGCAAACAGAATGCAAGCAGACATGCAGACGGGCTGCAACGTGGGCGTTCTGAGGATCGACACTTGAAAAGTGGGGATTCTCACACCGAAAACAGTGTCCGTGGTTGTAAAGTAGGGATTCTGGTTGTAAAAAGGGTGAATCTCCCCTTCGGGCCTAGGGTACTAGAAAAGCTCCCGGGTAGTTTTTTGGTCTACGAAGGCCCGGAGCCCCCTAAGGCCGTTTAAGGTTTTAGGATATAGGGTATATATAGAGTTTTAGGGTTTGAGGGTTTTCGGGTTTAGGGATTTAGGGCTTAGGGTTTAGGGTTTTGGGGTTTGGGGTTTTAGGGTTTAGGGTTTTAGGGCTTTAGGGTTTAAGGTTGAGGGTTTTAGGGCTTTAGGGTTTAGGGTTTAGGGTTTTGGGGTTTGGGGTTTTAGGGTTTAGGGTTTTGGGGCTTTAAGGTTTTAGAGCTTTAGGGATTTAGGGCTTTAGGGTTTTAGGGGGGTTCTAGGGTTTATGGTCTAGGGTTTAGGTCGAAGACAGGAAGGAGATTGAGACCGAGGTTCGCAAGGCCATTTCCAGCTTCAGTTCTGCCCAATCATTTGCGTATGATGCACATGTCATTGGAGCACCGCTAAAAGGAGACCTGCTCCGCAAGCGCGAGGAAGGACCTGGTGATTGCCGCGACGAATCGCATTTTGAGGCTGCCAATTCTGGGCCACCGAGTTGGCCTCATGACCGCTGTCTGAGTGGGTTCGAAGCTTCCTCGAGAAGGACACTACGCTTGATGATCAAAATCCTGCATTACCCATAATAAGGAATATACCATAACTTAGTTTAGGGTCCTTAAGGTAATGCAGGATTTTGATCATCAACAGTAGGGCCGACATTCCTGTTGGTGACGACGCGACAAGCGATGGAGGTCCATTTTGGTGCAGGGCTCCGTTGATTGTGCTACTGTCGTAGTGCCCTAAGTTTAGGACCACCCAGACCTTCCAATATCATTGAATTGAGGGATATACTTCAAATCCTAGCAGGGATTAGACTATAATTTATGAGGAATACTGCATAAGTAAGTGTCAGGCTATAATTTAAGGAGTATTCTGTAAATACCTGTCAGACTATAATTTCAAGAATCTTCCTTAAACAAGTGATATGGTATGTTCAAGGGACCCTGAAACCCTTAACCCTTAAACCCTAAACCCTTAACCCTTAAACCCTAAACCGTTTAAGACCCTTGGGAGAGCAGGTGACGGCAGCGCCGACTGGTCCATCGTCCAAGAGTTCGAGTCAGATTGGACGCAGGACGGGACCCAGAGAACCCACTACCCCTTAATTAAGGACGAAAGACCTTACAGCATACCATTAAGGCCCCTACGATAGTTTACCCATAGGCTCCTAAGTAGTTGCTTTTTATGGTTCATATTTAGAATCCTAGAAGGTAATCCCAAACAGGAACTACTAAGGCCCCTACTAAAGTCTAAGGTATATTCCTTCATTGAGGGGTATTGGGTTCTCTCTGGGGATATTGGGTCTTGGATCTCGAAGTTTTGGTCTTGGCGATTTTAGTGTTTAGTCCCCACACCCGGGGTGTGGGGATTAGGACTGTAGAGCTTAGGGTTTAAGGTTCAGGGTTTAGTGTTTAGGGAGATGTCTAGGTCGTTCAAAGAGGCGCCAGAATTAGGGTTCTTTAGAGAAGGTAATCAGAGCGCTCTCTGCAGGGGTCCCACGAGGCTTCCTTAACGAGCTCTACACTGAATTTGTCTCTACTAGTGTTTGGGTTTAGGGTTTCAGGTTTTTGGGTGCAGGGTTTAGGTTTTTTAGGGTTTCGGGGCGGTCGGTCTACGTATAGTCTCCGTTGTAGTTCCTGTTATGGGTTGAACCATTACAGTATGTAGGTCCTATGGGGGAACCCCCAAAATAAAAAGGAACTACATTGGAGACTAGGTAGATGTCGAAAGTAGGATTCAGAGCTTATTGTCATGATGGGATTTGGACAGTACGCTGTGCATCGCAACAAGCTATGCCAGAACCTGAAGTGGAAGCATCACCTCGACTGGTCACCAGGCACAGCACAGTGCCATACTTGATTTGCCATAGGTAAAATGCCGCGCCATGCCTGGTCCTGGTTCAGCGAGACCAAAGGCTACACCAAGAAAGGCAAAGCAAGCTGCCAGGCGTGCTGCTAAAGCTGCCATGAGGCCCCCTATGGCCCACCATATGGGCCCCCGCCAGCAGTGGCCGCTTTTGGCTTTTGATGATCACATCTGGCGCCGCCTAGCTCAGATATTACCTCCTTCATCTTTGCGGCTGTTGCGCACCGCATCCAGACAACATACACAGCGCCGCAACACTCTGCATGATATACATGGACACATGGCATTGGTGTGGTTTTGGCCTTGGATCAGTTTGTACAGCTAGCACCGCCTTTGTGCTTCGACCCATGCACTGTTGGGTTTGAAAGTTAGACATGTGTGGTACACGATTGCGGGCGCGATGGATTCGAAACGGTGTAGTGTAGTGCTGCCTGACTGGGGGCTTCTGTTGATATAGTTATATAGCCCATTGTAGGTCTAAGCCTAAGCCTAAACCCTAAAGCGGGAATGGCTGTAGCAGAATTTAACAACTTACCCTTACCCCCAAAGGACTCATAAATCAATACCGTTTAGGCAAAAAAGACCCTATTATATAAGGCTTTTGGGCGATTTTGATGCTAAGAGTTAGGCACACTACTCGGACCTTCAGGTTAAGTTTCGGCAGTTCAGCTTACGAGTTCGGCACGCTAAGGCAACTGAAGCTTTTTTGGGCTTATGATGGTTCAGGGACGTTTAAGGTTTCGGGCGAGGTTGGGGCTTGTGTCTTAAGGTGCGGGTTTAGGGTTTTGGGCTTTGTTCTTTTTTTCCTCGGGTTTGTGGTGGATACTTATTGTTGTTGACCTGAAGAGCAGAACCGATCAACAACCGCAACAGCAGCACAAGATAAACACGGCCCCAACCCCCAAGACGAAGCCCTTCCCGCAAAAAATGATCACAGATGTCCTAAGCCGCACACCCTAAATGATTAAAACCTCATAAACCATGGGCCCTAAACCGATCCTAAACCCTAAGCCCCCTTTTGCCAGAATCGCGGCCCGAGCACGGTGAAAGCTCCTGCCTCCGCTGTGGCCTGGGCTCCCGGCTGCCAGCGCCTTTGCCCGCATTTAGGGTTTAGGCTTTTCGTGATAGGGAGCCCATTTCCTCACCGGCAGCCCCAGCCAAACACCAAACCCTAAGCCCTAAACCGTTTAAAGCCCCAGAGTTTAGGCGTCAAAGTACCAAAAAGGTAGAAAGTGGGGTTTCTGTAACATGTTTTGTTCTTACCGTTTGGGCATGTATCCCCCATATAGGGACTTAGGACCTTAAACCCAAACCCCCAAAACCCCCTAAACCCCTACACCCTGAAACCCCTGAACCCTGAACCCCTTAACCCCTTAACCCTTAACCCCCTAGACCCTAAACCCCCTAAACCCCCTAAATCCCTAAACCCTAAACCCCCTAAATCCCTAAACCCCGAAAGACCCTTTTTGGCTTCTAGGGACTGAGGACACTCTGGCCCAATCTGACGCCCTGCAACACATCAGCCCCACAACCTGAGCTCGGTTCTTGTTGGGGTTTCGGGTTTCATAGGGCTTGTAGGGTTTATAGGGCTTTATAGGGTTTTCTAGGGTTTTGGGGTTTAGGGCTCTTTTCGGGTTCTTGTTAAGGGAGTTTTATTTAAGTTGCCAGAATGGGAATGTATAGTAAATAACATGGTTTCTTTATTATGGTAACTTAAATAGAATCCCCTAACAAGAACCCAGTGAAAGTCACCCTTAATCCCCAAGACTCTGCCAAAGGCCTAGTATAGAAGCCTGAATAATTACCAATATTGCTGCTAGGGTTCCTTATTCTAAATCTACTATAAAAGGGCCCAAAACCCTAATCCAATTATAAAGGCCCTACATTAAGAAGGTTCAGCTAGAATCCCTGCCCCTTGAACGATGGGGTATATAGAGCTTGTAAGAAACCTTGATAGACTCCACGTATATCCTTGTAAAGCCCCATACAACCCTAACACCGAGCCTAAAATTTGAACCCACCAACCCTTTAACCTTAATTAAACCCAGTAAGCCCTTTAAACCCTACGCCCTAAACCTAGTAAGCCCTTTAAACCCCAAGCCCAAAACCCTGAACCCAGCAAACCCTTTAAACCCTACGCCCTAAACCCAGTAAGCCCAGTAAACCCTCAACCCCAAATCCAGCAAACCCTTTAAACCCTAGGCCCTAAACCAAGTAAACCCTTAAACCCTACACCCAGCAAACCCTTTAGGCCCTAAGCCCTAAACCCATTAAGCCCTTTAAGTTTAGACCCTAAGCCCTAAATCCAGCAAACCCTTGAAACCCAAACCCCCAAGCCCAGTGGACCTCCAAGTGCCGAGGAGATACCACGGTTTCTGGCTACAGCAAGTCACAGAATCCAGGCCTCTTCCTCGCCTTTGTTGGGTGCCGTAGGTTTGGGGTTTGGGGCTTAAGTTTAGGACTCGGGGTTTAGGGTTTGGGGTTTAGGGTTTGTTGGCGGTCGTGCCGAGGTTCCGCAGGTTTTTTGTTTATGAGGGTCTCTTAGGCCCGAAAATGTAGCACCTTGTTTGGTGACCCAAGTTTCTTAATCAACATAGGATGTTCGGAAAACGGTGCTACTTATACTCCATTGTAGTTCCTGTTTTCTGGCAACCAAATTTTTATTATAGGATCCTAACCATAGAATTGGTTAACCAAGAAAGGAACTACAATGGAGACTGTTGGTGTTTGGTTTACAGGATCTTGCGGTTTCAATAGGGTCTTTCAGTGCTTCGGCTTACTGCGTGTATCGGCATTATAGATTGGTGGGAGGATTTGCAAGTGACTAGTAGGAGAGCAACCAGGCGTGTTGGACATCACCTCCAGAAGACTCCATAATCAGGTACTTAGGTTTCGGATCGTAGTTATGTAGGTTACTATGTGGGAGAGTATATGATTATTAGGTACTTGGACCCTTAGAAGGGTCATGGGTGAGGACACACCTGGTGCAAAGGCAAAGCATGAGTTCAGGCTCTGGGGCCTTCGGGGCGAGTTGGAGGCCAAGGGCCATCAGCAGCTCGTGCCTTTCACAAGGAAAGAAAGCCGCTCAGCTGGTGATGTCTGGTGGCAAGCCTCCCGCAGATGATTTGCTTCGGCCAAGAGAAACGAGGCTGGCCCTAAGGAACTTCGATGCAACATCTATGGGGGCGGCTGTGTCTATCGGCGGGGCTTCAAGGGCCGCCTGCACGGGCATTGTAGCCACCCTGTCGTGCCCTGCTCTACATGTCATGGCCCCTGGGCAGTACTGCCCCTACATGTTTACAACAACTGCTGATCGCGTGGTATTAAAGTTGCATATAGTGCCTTAGGCATAGTGTTTTAGTCATTTTGGGGATTCAGTGGCTTTAGGGTTTAAGTTAAGGGGTTGTGCAGGAAGTAAGGGTGTATGTATGATACTCGTTACTGCATGAGGTGCCCCCAGACCCTAACTTCTGAACATCCTTAACCTCTGAACCCTACACCCCAAGCCCCAAGCGCTAAAGCCGTAATAGTCGGACCCTAAAGCCCAAATAAGTAAAGCCCCAATACCGGAACCCCAAAGCCCGAAGCCCCAAACCCTAATCCGAATGTGCATCTAGGTTTCCGGTATTCGCAGTACCCGAACCTCGGGTTCCCTTTAAATGTTCCTCGGTCGTGAATGCCACCTTCCGACAACTGGCGTCTCCGGTTTAGGGTTTAGGGTTCGACCTAAACCTTTGGGGAAAGGAAAGGCCAGTCCCTGTCGCGTACTTACAGTTACCGGGTCCGTGAGCAAGCATTATGACATCCGGAGAGTAAACCCCCTCAATATGAAGACCACGGTGCAACAGTGGCCCGAAAATGTAGCACCTTGTTTGGTGACCCAAGTTTCTTAATCAACATAGGATCTTGACCAGGAAGTTGTTCGGAAAACGTTGCTACTTGTACTCCATTGTAGTTCCTGGTTTCTGGCAACCAAATTTTTATTATAGGATCCTAACCATAGAATTGGTTAACCAAGAAAGGAACTACAATGAAGACTGTTGGTGTTTGATTTACAGGATCTTGCGGTTTCAATAGGGTCTTTCAGTGCTTCGGCTTACTGCGTGTATCGGCATTATAGATTGGTGGGAGGATTTGCAAGTGACTAGTAGGAGAGCAGCCAGGCGTGTTGGACATCACCTCCAGAAGACTCCATAATCAGGTACTTAGGTTTCGGATCGTAGTTATGTAGGTTACTATTTGGGAGAGTATATGATTATTAGGCACTTGGACCCTTAGAAGGGTCATGGGTGAGGACACAGCTGGTGCAAAGGCAAAGCATGAGTTCAGGATCTGGGGCCTTCGGGGCGAGTTGGAGGCCAAGGGCCATCAGCAGCTCGTGCCTTTAACAGGGAAAGAAAGCCGCTCAGCTGGTGATGTCTGGTGCCTCCCGCAGATGATTTGCTTCGGCCAAGAGAAACGAGGCTGGCCTTAAGGAACTTCGATGCAACATCTATGTGGGCGGCTGTGTCTATCGGCGAGGCTTCAAGGGCCGCCTGCACGGGCATTGTAGCCACCCTGTCGTGCCCTGCTCTACATGTCATGGCCCCTGGACAGTAGTGCCCCTACATGTTTACAACAACTGCTGATCGTGTGATTATAAAGTTGCATATAGTGCCTTAGGCATAGTGTTTTTGCCATTTTGGGGATTCAGTGGCTTTAGGGTTTAAGTTAAGGGGTTGTGCAGGAAGTAAGGGTGTATGTATGATACTCGTTAGTGCATGAGGTGCCCCCAGACCCTAACTTCTGAACATCCTTACTCTGAACCCTACACCCCAAGCCCCAAGCGCTAAAGCCGTAATAGTCGGACCCTAAAGCCCAAATAAGTAAAGCCCCAATACCGGAACCCTAAAGCCCGAAGCCCCAAACCCTAATCCGAATGTGCATCTAGGTTTCCGGTATTCGCAATACCCGAACCTCGGGTTCCCTTTAAATGTTCCTCGGTCGTGAATGCCACCTTCCGCCTTCCGACAACTGGCGTCTCCGGTTTAGGGTTTAGGGTTCGACCTAAACCTTTGGGGAAAGGAAAGGCCAGTCCCTGTCGCGTACTTACAGTCACCGGGTCCGTGAGCAAGCATTATGACATCCGGAGAGTAAACCCCCTCAATATGAAGACCACGGTGCAACAGTGGCCCGACCCCTTGGAAACAAGAAAGGGGGCAGCAAGGCCATGGATGATGCAGCTCATCTTCGTAAACCATTAGTTCTTTTGGCTGATAACGTTGCAGCGGTGCTGTGGATCCAATATGAAAGATCCACATGGTCACGGCCGGCCAAGTTTTGGCAACTGCTCGGGCATTGTGGAAAGTTATGCAATCATCTGGGGTCAAGCTCGGCGGCTTGCCCCCCCAACGACAATGCTATACGGACCCGGCACGGAATGGAACGCCCACAAACATGTGACTACATTGTGCAGCTTGCGCCTGCCGCAGGAGAGCCCCGCGTCTCGGATGACGTTCCTGAGCGGAAGTAGGGACTTAATCATTACCAACACTCTTTTGGAGGGTTCCTTATTCTAGCTATAGCATAATAGGCCCCAAAGCCCTATTCCAAGTATTAAGGACCCTGCCTATGTGTAAGGATTTTCTTAATGACTGCTGACCTCCATCCAAGACCCCAGATCTAAACCCTACGGGCGTCAAAATTTCTGAGACCCGAAACCGGAAGCCTCAAAATCCCCAACACCCTGAACGCAAAAGCGGAAATCTCGACGACATGCCGAAGTCCTAGGTAAGAAATGAAGTTCGAGCATGTGTATATATATGTATATATATATATGTCTAGATAGATAGATAGATATACTTTCAAGCTGTAGAGACGTGAACCCTGAGGTTTAATTTAACGTTTCAACCCTAAAAGAAACCCAAAGGATCCTAAAGGCTTATATAAACCCGAAAGCCCTAAAGCCTTCAACCCTAAGCCCCGAAAACCCCTAAAGCCTCCGGAACCCTTTAAAGCGCCCTAGATCCACAGACCCTCATCATAGAATCCTTCTACAAATCCCCTTTTAAACACTCCGTTTTCAAAACGCACAGTCCAAACCTTAGAAGTCTTAGAGCAACCCTTGTAGTAGCCCTTGTTGGACCCCTAGAAGGGACCCCTAATCCTAATACCCCATATAATCCTTATATACCCATTATATAATCCCAGAAAGCCCCTATATAACGCCAAGGGTCCCTTTAAGGGTCTCTCCTTTAGTCCCTTGATCCCCCGCAGTCAAACCTACGCCTGGAGAAGGCTCGGCCATGGGGGGACGACTCGCACACTGCAGCCTTCCCAGGGGGTAGAAACTTTTAGACGGTCCTTTTAAGGGCTTCTTTTCAAGTAGACGCTTTTTCAGAAGTTCCTTTTAAGGGTTTCGGGGTTGTTGCGGCTTTTAAAGGTAGACGCTTTTAGAAGTTCCTTTAAGGGTTTCGGGGTTG
>CAJNJA010096064.1:0-19255 GCA_905231915.1 Symbiodinium necroappetens
AAAAAAAAAAAAAAAAAAAACTGCAAGAACTCCGGGATCCCCCTCTTCCGCTTGACTGCGAGGCTGCTACGGAGTTCGGGGGAAATCGTGGGGAGCCGGTCTCAGAGAGGGGTTCTCTTGGCATCCGCTGTAGGTCGGTTGTACACGGGCGCTGCCAGGCCCAAAGGCGAACGCAGCTAGCGCCGCGACGTGCGGAAAACGGGCCGAAGAGCGATGCCCTTGCTGAGCACTGACATGCACTTGCTGCTCGACTAGAGGCTGTGTTCCGCTTTTGGCTTCTTTCAACCTGAGAAACATGCCCTGTAGTTCCCGCTTGTTCGGTATATCAGATGCATGATGAACTCGATTTCGGATCACGGGGCCCACTGTCGTAAAAGTACAGAGCTCCAGACACACAGCTCGATCCTCAAAGGTGGGCCCAGTACGATTGGTTTCCTTAGCTAGTTCCTGTGTCCTGCCATCTGCACCATGCCATCATCACCTTTGTGAAGATGCAGGCGTGGGCCTTGTTTGGGTGTAGATGTTATATAAACTTCATCACACACGACAGCATATTCCCTGCCAGTTGCTGGCCCTCGCCCTACAGTGCCCAGGCATCCGAAGACCCCGATCGCGACAAAGTCATCGTCGGGTGCTAAGTCAGGGATCAGGGACGCTTTGGGGCAGAGAGTGTCAGGGTACATGTTAGTCTCACAGATGATGCTCGCCACTTACTCTTATCCCCAGCAGTGTCTGAGATGCTGTGACACGACTTAGGCGCAGCTTGGCCCGCGATGGCAGGCAATGTGCAAGACCAATGCTGTGGGCTCAGACCAAGCAGTTGAGCCACAACGACACCCTGAGCGTCTTCTCTCTGTACTGGGGAGGCCAGCACCACCTTCCTGTGGTCGATCACCGGGAAGAAGAAGTGACGCCTGCCTGGGCTTACGGAACCCCCAGCGTTTAGGGTCGCTTCCCCAGTGCTCGAATAGGGAAGGAACCCGACGGCCCTTCGAAGCGTGGCAGGTGTGGCTGGGTACAGCTGCTCCCGCGTGGAAAGCTTTCCACTACTTGGTGTCTTGGGCGCGGGGACCAAGTTGTGCTCACAGTTTGTTCCAACGGTTTCAATCGAGATCCGAGGAGCTGGGAGGTCTTGGCCAACAACACAGATGCCCGGCACCCTTGGGCAAGCTGTGCCTTGGATCCTCCTTTTGCACCCTGTGCTTCAGATTCCTGAGGTCATCGACATGAGCTTCAGCGATTACCGGCATCTTTGCCACTACAAGGTTCCTTGGAAGGGGCTGGGAAATCTGTGACAACTTCCGAAGCCTCTGGTCAAACCTCCAAGGTCCTCGTGGGGATTCCTGGTTCTGCGTGGGAGTGGGTTTGGGGCTTTCCAATCTCATCAGAGAGGAACCTTTCTTCTTTTGGTGCAGCCCCTTGTTAAAAAGCTAGGACAGCTAGGATTTCGCTGCTAGTTCGTGAAGTTTATTTCCAGATTCTGTCCTCCTCCGTGCTCCTCCGATAGGAGGCTCAAGCTACGCAAGTGCAGGACGGCGGTTTCGTGGTCGAGCAGAAGTACGGCTTGAGGATGGGAGCCCTCGCAACATGAGCCCTTGCCGCATTTCGGTGCAGACCTGTGCAGGACAGGCAAGGACGCCTATAAGCCTGGCGTTGCTAAGACGTGTCGACCTGAGTCGTTTGCCTTGGGCATGTGCCGTTTCGGCATGGGCCTACGGGAGTACCTCTTTTCGGAGTCCGACGAGGATCTTATCATTTAGAAGCTTAGTGCTCTAAGATGGGATTCCTTCTTTTCTGAAACTCCCTTGCTTTGGGAAAGCTAGGACGGGAGACTCAGCAGCTGGCTCAGGGAAGGCTACATCACGAAAAACGACCAGCGAGGTCACAGTGGCGCAGGGACCTTACCTTGCTGGCAGAAGACCTCTTTTATCCACTCTGTTTGCTTGGGCCGTGTTTTGTGCTGCTGCTTTTTGCGTTTCAACTGTCGGTGCATGCCGATTGCTGACGGCATGAGGTTCCAGGCTACAAATCATCCGCCGGTCGAGGTTCCAAGCGGAAGGAGCGCGATTCAACACTCAGCAGTTACCGCTTCGTGTCAAAACCTCGAACCCTAAACTTCTGAACTTTATAAATCCAAACTCAAACCCCAGCCCATGCGACTAATTCGCACGGCGAGGACCTCAGCGACGACGAGGCCGAAGCAAAGGCAGCCAGCTTCCTCCAAAAGGACACCGCAACACTGAGCCAACCCGCCTAAAACCGTCAATTAACGTGCGAACCCAATGCCCGAAAACCCTGAACGCGCTGAACCCTGAATCCAAGGATCCCCACAAAACGGGGTAGCGCGGGGGGTCGGAATTCAGTAGCAGCAGGTCAGTCCCTAAATGAAATCTGCTGTAACCTACCCCCAAGATCTTTGCCACTTATGTTTAAGGTAAGAGAGGCACCAGGGACTCCGGGGAGTTTCCAGGCTTTAGCCCGAAGAGGCAGTGAGCCGGGGGGGGGGGAGGGGGGTGGGGGGTGGGGGGTGGGGGCATGATGACGTACTTGTTAAGAGCACATCCTGTTTCCTTGGTTTTTTTAAAGTACTTTCGTTATGCTGTAGTTGATGCTGATATATGCTGATGATTTATTCTTTGATGGTTTTTCCAGTACTCCACGCAAAGTTGTCCCTCAACGCTTGCTTCGCAATGTCCTTAGAACCACTGTAAAACGCACAAGTTGCCCCGTTTCGAGTGACCCTTCTCGAGGGTCGTGCTCTTCCTTACAACTCGTCCCCCGAGCAAATATGTGCTGACTCTACAGTTTCTCGCACTTCTGAGCCTGCACAACGGAACACTCACATGCAAATCGCCCAGAGTCACTCGAGGGTCTGTACCTTTAAGGTAAAATGAACCCCAAGCCCAAATCCTGCAACGAGGCATCTCCGTCCGAGAAAATATTGGATTTTGGGCTGTTTAGGACTTGTGCTTACGGTGGCTGTCCGCGGTTTTGCGTGAGGTGTTTCGATCTAGTGCAAATCACGAGGAAGCTTAAATTTGTACTTCTTGTCCCAAGATGTTGTTTGCAAGCCGCTTTAAATGGAGAAGTTAGGGTTATATGAGTTGACAAGACTTGGCACTTCTACACTGTGATGAAGGGTGTGGTTTGCACATATACGTAAAATATCCCTCCCTCCCCGAAACCCGCTTCGGTAGGCGGACAAGGTTCTGAACAAAACAACCTAAACCCCAAGCCCGCGCAAAAAAAACTGAGAGCGGGCTTGAAAGAAACCGTAAACCCAAAACCCTAAACCCCTTCCACAGAGTGGATTCCGCCGACCTTAAAAAGAAAAGGTGCTTCAAAAAAGCCCTAAACCCCCGGACCTTAACTGCTTGGCGAAAACAGGTGCTCCATACAAAAAAAGCCTAAACACCGAAAACAAGATCAAGCTCCTCAATCCTATACCTGGGCCCTTGTTGGATACAATGTTACATTTTTGTTCTAATAACACCCCAATAAGGATTAAAGACGAAAATTGTTAATATGGCCCCAACAGGGAACCCCTCAAGAGGACCTCTCCTTCGAAGCCTTCTTCGGCGCCTGGCCGCGTTCTGAGCCCTTCCGGGCGCGTGGGAGCTCTTGGCATGGATCCTTAGGCCATGGCCTGCAGTTCAGGGCTTGATGGGCTAGGTTTTCTGGCTTTTTGGGGCTTAGGGTTTAGGCGGTTTAGGGATCATGATGGGTTAGATTTTAGGGCTTTAGGGTTAAGTTTGGGGCTTTCGGCATCAAGGGTAGAGTTGAGGGCTTCGCCTTCAGGGTGGCAGGCTTTGGGGCTTTCAAAGCTGATTGAGGTCGGACTGGAAATCAAAGCGCGAGAGGCCGCCGGACCGCGCTTCGTAGAGTGTTGGGGCGTCCGCAGATCCGAGTGAGTATGTTGATCTATGCCTTTGCAGGTGTGTTAAACAGTGTGCCTGCTCAGAGATATCATATATTTACATACACATACATACATACATGCATACATGCGTATGTATGTACACAATCGGATTGCCCACGCCAGGTGCTTCTCCGAAGTGCCCTGGGCCACAGCCGCGCCAGAGGCACATCCTGGATGAAGTGCATTTGGCCAAGGAATTCCGCATTTTGTTGGTTTCTGGGGCCTGGGGTTTTACATATATAGTTTTGTTAGACTGATCAGAGTAGGTTTTGCTTCTGGCTGGTTGGGCCAAGTCCAGAACAGTCTGACATGGCAATTCCGATGTTACCCACAGCAATCAAAAACATTTGTAAGCCTGAAATCGGAAACGACTGCAAGTGTAAGATTGCAAGGCAATTCCATTAGCTTGCCTTGCCCTACATAATGTACAAGGGTTCCTTTAAGAAGGATCTAGTATTGGGTTCCTTTAGAGGGATCTATAAGGGTTCCTTTAAAAGGGGATCTATCATCGTAAGTGCCTGACTGCGGAAGGACATTTGTTCAATGCTTGTCTATTCTTGAATACTGCGACTGAGGCATATGCGAGTGCATACTTTATATATATATATAATATCTGTCTATCTATCTATCTATCTATCTATCTATCTATGGGTATATATATACACATACATACATTATGTATGTATGTATGTATGTATGTATGTATGTATGTATGTATGTATATATATATAGTTCTTTGAAACTTTTGTATATGTATTTTCTTCCAGCTCTTCTACCTATTTGCTAGTTCATACACATGTGGTCTTCTATAGTCACAAAGAGCGTCTCATAGAGTATTATAGAGCCATAATCAGTACATTAACCCATGGGAGAGGCAATCTTGCAAGGCGCAAAAAAAGTGCCACCCCTAAGAAATCTCGAAATGACGCGGCCTAAACCCCAAACCGACTGTGCTCCTTTTTGTGAGCCGGGGCCGGGATACTGCTGTTGATGCATCGAAAAATTTAGCCCTAAGAGTCCCTCAGCCATGCATGACGCTTCGGGTGAATCAGGGCGCTGCCGTGGATGCTCCGGAGAACAGCGGCAGCGCTCCGTTGGCGTCGCAGGCGCCGCAGAGGCGGATGCCGTTGCGGTTCTGCGGTTCGCGGAGGTTCCGAGGGAGCTACGAGGCCCCTGAACTACGGAGCCCTCATTTTTTCATATCATTTTTTCATAGGGTCTGCTGTTTCTTCATAAGGTGGAAGAAGCGCTTTCAAGAAAAAGCAAGAAACCCTTAAAGATGCCATCCAAGGAGAGGCAGATGGGAACCCCTACACAGCTCCCCAGCCTAAACCCTATACGCTAACATAAACCAACTCCGAAGTTTGAACCCTTCGACACAGGCATGAATTCGGAATTAATTACGGGTTGGAAGAGTTATTGACAGTGTTCCATATTTTTCTCGCTCCTCAGAGTAGTCCCTATGTAGGTACTTTGCGGAAAAAGTAGATACTGTCTGGGTACATGGAGCCTTCGGAATACAGCAAGGCCTACAACCGACGGCACCTGCCCCAAAGGAAGGCACGTCATATCCACGGCATCCTTGCGACTTGGAGCTCAGCGTTTGGCATTGAAGGCTTGGGGTCTACCTGGAGATGCAAAACCTTACTGTTTTCAGCTTTATACCCTGAACCCTATAAACCCTACAACTTTTTTCTTTTGGGCTCATAAGGCCAGCCAGTATTTTGTGGGGCTGGGGGCGATAAGGCTCAGGGCTTGAGGCTCCGGAGGTTTAGGGGTTTAGAACCCTAAACCCTAAACCCAAGAAGCCCCTATAAACCCTACACCCTATAAACCCTATAAGCCCCAAACCCTAAACCCTCTAAAGCCTAAACCCGTTTAGGGCTTAAAGGGGTTAGGGGCGGCTTTAGGGGCTCAGCGCTCAGCCGGATTCAGGCGTGCGTGGTTTTAGCTTCCGGATATGGGGTTTGCAGGGGTAAGGAGTTTATAAAGAGGGCTTAGGGTTCAGGGTTTAAAGGATTTAAAGGTTTATAGGGTTTAGGGTATGGGTTTCGGGTTTTTAGGGTTTTGGGTTTGGGGTCTAGAGTTTACAAGCGTTTAGGGTGGGTTTCGTGTCAGAACTTTTGAGGGATAGGGTTCAGGCGGGGTGGAACTGCGAGGATCGTCGCGAGCACCATCTACAAAAAAGACAGCTCATATCATGCTTTTTCTGCGTGCTAGTAGCTGTTAGAATGTACTCAGAGGGCCGCATAGCAGGATCCAACGTCGCGTAACGCGTAAAAACAAGCAAAGCTTCAACAAGACAGGACGGACAGACATAACCCAGTCTCAGCAAAATGACAAACAAGCCAACACTAGTGCAAGGGTGTGGGTGCCAATATGTCCGTGCTGCCTTAAGCTAGAAAGAGAGACCGATAGCGACATAGCTAGATGGATAGATGGAGAGATAGATGCATAGATGGATAGATAGATAGACAGATAGATAGTTACATAGATAGACGGACCTTGACTTCTGGCACATGTTTTATGGATAGCCTGCTTTGCGTGGCTGCACCCGTGGCAAACTACACCGGGTCCTACTGTACCCCAATAGAAGGCCTGCAGGTCTCTGTAAAACCCTATAAACTAAACCCAAAGTCCCTAAACCCTCAACCCCTTAACCCTAAACCTCTAAACCCTAAGCCCCTAAACCCATAAAAACCCTAAACCCCCACAAACCCTGAACACCTAAACCGCGCAACCCTAAAGCCTAAACCTCTACTCTGCATGGTTATTGCATGGATACTTATCCCCAGCATTTGGGTAGTCGGACCCGACCCTCAAGGGAATTTCCTGTAACCTGGAACACTACGAAGGAGTAGGAAAACAGAAGCTCCATCCTTCAACCCCAAACCCTAAACCCTAAACCCGATACTGCTTAAGCTGTCAACCCTAGAACCTAGACCCTACTTGGAGGATCACGGGACGTAGCAAGTGAGGACATAGGTATACCTTAATTACAAGTATAGCTACCTCAAGTGTAACCCTAGCTGCTAAGTCCCATGACCCTTCAAGTAAACCCTAAACCCTAAACACTAACCCTCATAAATCCCTTGTAGAACCCTTATACATAGATCCCTTTAAAGGAACCCCCCAAAAGACCCCCAAAAAGGTGCCGAGACGCAGGAGAGAGCGGCACCTTCGGAGCGCAGCTGCCGCAGAGCCTTCTCAGAGACTCCAACATCCCCTTAAGGAATATCCCTCTGAGGGGGTCCTTAGAGGGATCCATAATAGGGTTCTATACGGGAAGCAAGAACTGTCTCTTTCATAAGCACAGGAGCCCTAACATGATTTGAGGGATTTTTCCTCAAAGAAGGAATCCTTTCCTGGTTTGGGATCAGGGTTAGGATCGAGGGTCTTGAACAGGGTCTTCTGAGAATACCCATATGCCCTTAAGTAGTTCCTTTTGTGCCTTAGAATCCGATAAGGCAATCACAAAAAGGAACTAATTAGGGGCCTATGGGTAGATTCAGGTCTTTATCGACAAGATGTACCGGATTTAGAAGAGAACTGTGGTGCTTGGAGGTTTTGGGGGGGCCTGCCAGGAACTCCAAAAGTACTCTTCCCAAGGGCATTATGGTCTTCGGGAACGAGGGTGATTCGAGTTATTCCGAAAGAGTGTGGGGATTGGGGTTCTGGGTTTCGGGTTCTGGATTTACCGGCGTTTAAAGCCCACATTTTTTGAGGAACTTGATAAAGTAATCATGTAATCAGTGTAAGGAACCCTTAGAAACACAGGTCAGCTAGTGGTCGGGATTAAGGGTGTTCAGGGCCAGAGCTTGGTGTAGAGTCTGGGAATTTGGGTCTGTCGTTGTTGCAAGGCCAAAACGCTAGGGTTTAGGGTTTAGGGTAGACGGTGTCGGGTGTAGAGCTTTGCTTAACGTCTGCGTGAGGGTACCTTACTTGTGTTTTTGCGGACAAAAGATTCAACAAGCAAACTGACGGGCTTAGGGTTCCTTGTTGATTCAGACGTCTATGCTGCTGCACATGGCTTAATGATAATGCACTTGTGTAGTGGGGACGTCCTTCTGCACCCCCTCTACACCCAAAGCCCCAGAATTTAAACTCCAAGTTCTAAGCTGCTACACCCAGAGCAAGAATAACTAGAACCCGTAAACCACCAAACACCCTAAACCCTAAACAACCTTAAGGCCTTAAACTTTACACCTTAACATGCGAGGCCCCATCTGTCACCTGTGAACCCAAACCCTACAAAATCGTAGAATATGATGCCGTGTGTGTAGGGTATAGTAATTGGGTTACTGGGTCCCCAGCAACCCGTGAAGTACATTAAATCTGAGGAAAGGCCCTAAACTCTAAACCCTAAACCCTAAATCCTAAACCTTTAACATCACCTAAACTCTAAACCCTAAACCTTTAAACCCTAAACCCTAAACCTTTTTAACATCTTAGGCTGAGGGATCCCCGGCTTCTCGGCCCAGCCACAGGCGTCCGCAGGCCCGGCAATGATGACGCCGGCGGAGAATCCCGAACTCCTGAAAGCGGCTTCCTCTAAGGGGGGTGTAAGGGCTCCTGTAAGGGGTCGTTTTAGGGTTCCTTTAAGGGTACCCCAAAACGTCCAAAGCATCAGGCACGGGAAATATGCAGAAATTGAGTTCTGAGTTTTGAATGTTTAAGGTTTAGCCGCTTAGCCCTGACCCCTAAACCCTAGAGCTGCCCGAAAAAACAGCTTGGGGAGAAGATAAGAGGGCTGTCAAGCTCCAAAAGAAGAGACTTCTTCGATCGGGGGGCGGGGGCGGGGGTTACAACTTTCAGGGTTTGGAGGGTCACAGGGCTCAGGGTTTAACATGATGGTTTAGAATTTAGGGTCTGGGGCCATGTAGAGTTGCGACATTGAGGCCCCTAAGTCTCAAATGCTACATCCCTTGTAGAAGCCTGAAGGCAGCCCGTAAACGGCAGCCTTTCAAGGAACCCTACTCTAGGTGCTATAAGGCTTCTGAAGACCCAATCCCTGAAAAGGAACCCTTTAACGGAACCACCCAAAGGAAGCCTATTTTCGCTGTTTAAGCCCCACAGCCCGAAACACTAAACCCTTAAAGACATCCTTTAAAGTTACCCTACTCTAGTCTTTCAGGCCCCCTGCACCCACAACCCTTTAGGGAAACCCTCTTATTAAAGGAACCCTATGCTTGTTGTAGAGGCCTCTGGGGTAATCCTACCCTGCCTGCCTTGCCACACTCCATGCACACTTCCGACGCATCATTGGGAACCTTGTGGGTCTTCAACTTTGTTTTTTGTATGATTTCGGGCTTAGGATTTAGAGTTTCGGAGTTAGGATTTTCGGGTTTTGGACGGGTTTGTACTTACTGTTAGAGTGTCGGGTGTATTGTTTAAGGCTTCGGGATAAAGTTTTTTCGTAACACATGTTAGCTCAGCCCCCCTGTCCAGAGCATGAAGGGTCTAGAGTTTCTTTGTAGGTTACGACCATAAACCCGCATACGGACTGCATAGGGACCCTTCTGGCAAGTAGGGGCCTTGTTCTATTCCGGGACCTATCGGCCACTCGGCTGTTGGGGATTGTAAGCTTTGAGGACCTAGGATGAACGGAGGTCCATCAAGCCGGCGGATTGTTGCTCAATATTGCTTTGAAAGACCCGAGCCCGAGGTTTGAAGTGAGATGTCCGGGAAATGGTCGATAACGTCACAGAAGAACCTCCCTTTATTTTCGGTCTCCAAGCAGCACGGCACCCTCATAAACAGGACCCTAAGAGGGACCCTAATGTAAGGAACTACGCAAATCCTCATCCCCTAATCCCTGAACCCTCGAGCCTATAGAACCTACCTAGACCCCAAAGAACCTACCATTTTAAGGACTTATATAAGGAAATCATAATAAGGAACCCTAAAAAGGGTAGGTTCTTTGGGGTGCAGGTAGTCCCTGAAACCACTCGGACCACTAACCCTTCCTGGAGGATCATGGGACTTAGTAAGTAAGGTTATAAGTTAAAACTTATCAGTTCATTGGGGTAATAAGTAATTACATGTAGAGTTTACCCTTAAATTTTATTACCCTAGTGACTAAGTCCCATGATCCTCCAAATAGTTTCATATATCAGACTTGGCATATATCAAGGGAACAAAGCCCGCTGCGGGTTTAGGGGGGGTTTAGGGGACCCGCCTAAACCCCAAGAAGTGAGTAGCCAAATTGCAAAGCAGCCCGCAATAATTCAATAGTAGGCTGAATCTCCTGTCTGACAGGTTTGGGGCAAGATTCTTCGTAAAATCTCCCAAACGCCTCAACCCTACCCTAAGGCTCCTGGACCCTTGTAGTGAGATCCCAAAAAAAACCAATCCCTAGCCCCCAAAGCCCCAAACCCTCACCCATAAAGACAATGACCCTCTTGGGAGACTTCGGGCAAACCCCAAATCCTCAACCCCAATCTGCGCAGCACAAGTGCCCAAACCGCTGCACACTAACCCCTAAACACCAGACCCCAAACCCTAAACCCCAAACACTACCTAGACCCCCCAACTGCCCTCCACTACACCCTAAATACCCACTGATAAGGACCATAGGGCTCTATGAAAGGGAAGTTGGAGGGGTCCTAAAACCCTTAACCCTCATCTGTGCAGCACAAGTACCCAAACTGCTGCACACTGGATGGGCTCCGGGGCGTCATGCTCGAGCGCTCGGCCAATCGCCTGCTTCGTCGTAGGCTTTGGGTTTTGGGGGGCTTCCGGGGTTTAGGAATTTGTGGGTTTAGGGTTTGCGGCTTAGGAATTTGTGGGTTTACCTTAATGCCCTAAGGCTCCTAAGAGGGGGTCTTCGGCTTTCTGAGAGGGTTTCGGCTTTGGGGGCTCGGGCTTCAAGGCTCCATCCCAGATCCCAATGTCCCAACATAGAAGCCTGCTTTCTGCTACGTAGGTACATAGGATACCTCATGATGCCAAGACGTGAACCCCTTAAGATACCCCTGAAAGAACGCTTAGAGGAACCGCTAAAGGAACACTCGAAGGAGTTCTTGAAATGGAATGAAACCTGAAAGGATCCTTTAGCCATACTTTAAAGGAGCTCTTATGACAAAACCCTAGAGAAAAAAACACACAAATCCCTAAATCCTAAACCATAGAACCCTAGCAAAAACCCAAATCCCTAAACCCTAGAACCTTAGAGCCCTAGAGCCCTAAACCCCCAAAGTTAAAAAAGTAACCTTAAAGGAACCCTAAACCCTCGTAAAACCCTACACAGACCGAAAGATCCAAAAACGGTGGTCCCCCAAGGGGTTCCGGTTTAGGGATTTAGGGTTTAGGGTTCTAGGGTTTAGGGTTTTGGGGCTTAGGGTTTAGGAGTTTAGGGTTTAGGGTTTTGAGGATAATAAAGCAGGTTCTAGGAAGAGATAGAAACGCGTCCTTATCGGGCTGGTCCTTGCTACATCTGCGCTCGCGGACTGCTGCCTCCCATCCTCTTGCTAAATGGTCACCCTGCACTAGACTTGGACTCTACTAACAATATCAGCAGCCACGACAACCTGCACCACACAAGAAGTACATAAAACACATCGCAAACTGACTTCCTTCGCACCTGCTCGAACGCACGTTCGGGTCAAGGGGCTAATCTCATGTTTGACAGCCAACAGCATGCGTGGGATTCCAAAACACTAGCTGGACTCAGCCGAGAAACCTAAAACCTTCAACCGCAAACCTGAAATATCCCAAAGCGCCCAAACCTGAAACCCGAACCCCCTCTTACCTTTTTCGATTCTTCGCTAATTTCAGTTCAAGCTGCTTGGTCGAGCTCCTTTGCGAGCTCTTTCACCTTAGTTTTTGTTGTTGTTTGTGCGTGTGGGGCTCTGTGTATGTATGTCTGTGTGTGTGTGTGCGCTTGTTTGTTTGCTTGCTTGCTCGTTTGCTCGATTGCTCGCTTGCTTGTTCGTTTGCTTGCTTGCTTGCTTGCTTGCTTTTTGTTTGTTGCTTCGGGTTGTGGGCCTTTGGAGCTTGAGGGCTGTGGCTCAACAGACCACGAAAGTTGCCAAACCTTCAAACCCCTGCCGGCAAGGTTTGGGGTTGCAGGGTATAGGGTTTAGGGGTTTAGGGTTAACCACTTTCTCAGGAATCAGGAACCCCTTTGAAACCACTGAATTTCTCGCGAGACGCATACAGCAAATGCCACTAAATACCAACAGCGGCAGCTCCACACCCTAAACAAAACAAACACACTAAACCCCTAAGCATCCCTAAACCCCAAATTCTATACCCAAACTCCCCAGAGCCCAAGCCTCAAAATCTACTTCCTGCATAGCAAGGCACCATCGCATTCTCTGAGGGGGTTCCCGGTCTCTGGATGGACTGCAAAAAGCTAGCATCCTAGGCAGTTCGGGTTTAGTTTTTAGGGTTGCGTGGTTATAGGGTTTAGGGTTTAGGGTTCAGGGCTAAGGGGTTTAGGGTTTGGGGTTTGGAGTTCAGGCTTTTTGAAACCCTAAACCCCCTACAGCATGTAATGTAGGGGCCTTCATTGCTAGAATAGGGTTTTGAGCTCGTTCATACTACAAGTATAACCAGGAACCCTCAGCAACCAAAGCCAGAAAACACAAAACACAACCCTAAATCGTATAAGCCCCTAGTATAGCTCGGGGTGTACGATCATAGTACAATTGTGCAGACCCTAAACCCCATAAACCCTAAACCCCTAAACCCCTAAACCCCAAACCCCAAACCCTAAACCCCAAACCCTAAACCCTAAACCCCAAACCCTAAATCACTGGATGCGCTTTTCGTTCCAATGCCGAGCCGCAGGCTGGCTGCAGGCTTCTTGGAACATTGGAGATCCAGCCGGGCTTAGGATGTAAATTTTAGGGTTTAGGCTTTAGGGTTTAGGGTTTCAGGTTTAGGGTTTAAGGTTTAGGGTTTAGAGTTTAAAACCCAAAGGGTCCAAAGTACCTATATAGCAGAATGTAGGGTTTCTAGAATAGAAATAACTATTATGATTTGGGGAAGTGTGCCCCATAACAGTACCTAGGACCCTTTGGGTTACGGTTTCGGGCCTATGCAGAGAGCCCAACGCCTCTTAACTTTAGGGGTAATTTCGCTACATGACAACACTAACAGTCGAATACTGGTGAAGGATTACTGGGCTGTCCGGGTACTCGGAAGGGGATCTATTTGGGTTTAGATGCGCAAACTATCACGTCACAGGTAACGGGGGCTACCATGCAGCAATCGTGCTAACAGCTCAAGCCCTAAACCCTAAACCTTAAACCCCTGAGCCCTAAACCGACTACGCCCAACAACTGCACAGCCCTAAGCCCCCAAATCTCCCAAACGCAAAGCCGAAAACCCTGTGTGTAGGGTTTGAGGTTTAGCATCGTTGCTAAGTCCCCTAAACGCAGAAGCCCTGTGCCCTGTGTGAAAGTTTCGCTCAAGGAAATCCCACAACTCAATTGATACCCCGATATGGTAGGATTCTTACTAGAATGGACTTAGACTAAACTGAAGACTAGAACTGAAGTCTTTTCGAGCGGCACCCTGCAAACGCAGCTTTCGTCGAAGCAGGAGGCTAGGAAAAGCGGTGGGGTCCTGCTTCATTCTCCCAAAAGATCTTACGTATTTCTGGGTAATCATATGCCCAAAAGTCCATACAGCGCAGACGCGCCTCTGAGAATCACATTCAGGAGCTGTGTAGAGAAAACTGCGACGCCCTAAGTGTCAAGGCTACACGGTCCCTGAAAGTCATTTTCACAAGCATATCTGCACTTTCTTGACTTTTGCTGGCAGGCGTGGGCTAAGCGCCCATTCCACAGAGACCTGGCTACCGAAAACCCCTGCAGTCACTTATGTGACCACTTAGGACCCTTGGGGTCTTGAGGGGTTCTACAAAGGTTCTATAAGTGTTTTTCCAGTCGAAGATTGAGGATCCACATCAAAGGGGGGCCATAAAGTCCCAAGAGGATGAATGCAGGATATTGAGTTCAAGTCTGGGGGTCTGTGTTACTGGCTTTTTCCGGGGGTAGGCTTTAACGGCGCTGAGGCTTCTGCAGTCTTAATGACCCCAGATCGGGCACTTACAGCAAGCCTCACTGTCGGCTTCTTATGCGCGTTAGCTGCCAAACCTGCGCTTCCGTAAGCCCTAAGCCCTCAACACACACCCTGAAACCCAAAACCTTACATCCAAAGATAGAAACCCTAAACCCCAAGCACAAGAAGCTTACACCCTGAACCCTAAACCATTCATAGATTGCTTCTGGAACCCGGCATCGACCCTTTAAGAGACCTCCTTTAAGCGACGCCCCAGCTCTGGGGTCCGTCCTGAAGGACCTTTCGGAAGGACTCCAAAGAGTCGAAAAAGATCCTTCGCAGCACGCTGCCGGGCTTTCGGTGAGCTGGGAGACCGTACTTAAGGGGCTCCTCTAAGCCTTTATCATTTATAACTCTTCAAGGGCTCCACTCTAAGGCTCAAGGGCTCCATTCTAATGAGGGGCTCCTTTTTTTTAAGGGATCTTGGGTAGAATTTAGGGCTTTAGGAGGCTCGGTGGGGGATATAGGATTTAGGGTTTAGGGACTCCGGGGTGTAGGGACTCCATGAGCTTCGGGCTTCTAGGGTTATAGGGCTTCAGGGTTTAGGCTTTAGAGTGTATAGGGTTTAGGATTTTACCGGTTTAGGGCTTCAGGGTTCAGGACTTTACGGGTTTAGGGTTTAGGGTTTAGGATTTTACCGGTCTAGGGCTTCAGGGTTTAGGGTTTTTTGCGGGTTCCTTTCAGGGTTGCTTGCAGGGTTCAGGTGCCAAGAAATGCTTCTGGATCCAGGGGTGTTGGGGGACCTGGGATTGATGGTTTGTGGGGATCCAGGGTTCGGGGTTTGGGCTCAGGGTTTAGGGGTGTTAGAGCTGTTAGGGCTATGAGGGTTATGAGGGTTATGAGGGTTATGAGGGACATCAGGGTTCAGGGGTTAAGGTTTAGGAAGTTTCAGGTTTCAGGTCTGTAGAGTTGTAGGGCTGCCGGAGACGGGCTCGGCTTTGAAGCTGACGCCTTCAGCCCCTTAGCCTAAACCCTAAAGCCCTAAACCCCTTAAACCTTAAACCCTAAACCCTTATAGCGTAAACCTCTAAAGCCCTAAAGCCCCAAACCCTAAACCCTGAACTGTTGCTCTTGAATCAGAAGAGAACTAGTAAGAGCTTAGGGGCTTTCAAAGACGCGTCACACCCAAGAAGGCATGGAACTGTGACGTACTATAGGGCCATAATAATTGCCAATGCTATGTTGGGGGTTCCTTAGTAGCGTTTAGGGTGCAGGGTTTAGGGTTTAATTAGGGGTTTCGGGTGTATTGCACTTATACCCAGAACCCCCTTCGAATTATTAAGGCCCCGACCTTAGTCACAAAGCTTTAGCAGAGGTCTACGTGCCCTAGCTGGGGTTCCTAGGCCCTGAACCCTGCGCTGCGGCTTTCCGGATTCTTCAAACCACGACTCAGAGTTCGATTCGGGTGTCGGAACCCTAAACCCTAAACCCATTGTTTTGATGTTGCATGCCTCGGCCTCTCCTGCTTTCCTGTTACCTCTAGTCTCCATTGAAGCTCCTCTTCTTGCTTTTTGCTTTTGCTGTCGACCCTCCACTAGAGAAGAAGGCAAGCCAAACAAAGGAACTACAGTCGAGTCCCAAACCCTAAACCCTAAACTAATGGTAGGGCTTAGGGTTGCGTACTAGTCGGGTTCTCTAGCTCGGCCCTGCGACCCTAAACCCAAAGGGTTTAGGGTTTAGCGTTTAAGCTAAACTTTGGAGAGTGAGAATGAGCAACAACACCATCTACCGGACCCGAATTCTAGAACCCTAGCAGTGGGACCAGCAGTCCATGTTTGGGCGACTTTGATTTATTAGGTGATCCGAACCTGAAAACTGTTTTACCGCGATGGCGACTATAGGCAAGCCCCACCTGGACTTGATAGGACAAGCCTATTTGGGGTACTGTCAACTTGTGACTGTACTCTAACTTTTAAACTCGATAGAATAACCAACTTTTCAAATCCCAGCCGCCAAGTTTAAGGAGGCCACCTATGCTGCCGTTGCGGAATTGGCTCCAAAGACCATTCCTTTTTGTGGCTTTCGGGACCGTGTAGTACATCTGGGCTCTGGAAACCTAGAAGCACAAGCTGCAAACTTTAGAACAGAAGCTATGAAGTTGGAGCATCATCATCCGGATCCCCTCAGGGCAAAGTATATAGAGCATAGGGAATCCAGGCACCAATCATCCTCCTAAATTCTCTGTACACCCCAGTATAGGGAAGCCGGGCACCAATTATCCTCCCAAAAGTCTCTGCAAACCCCAATAGACGTCTAAAAATCAGTCCCAGTGGCGTCGCATCAGCGACGGGTGCAGGGTGTCCGCCACGCCAAAGCTCACAGCGGCCGCTGCCCTTCTGCTGGGTTCTTGTTTAAGGGACTTAGCTTATCCCTACGGGTCCATGTACCCAAATAGTATGTACTTTGGCCTTAAAGTAGTCCCTATTTGGATACTTTGGGGCCAAAGTACCTACTATTTGGGCACATGGACCCTTAGGGTATTAAACTTAAATTAAGTTACCAGAATAGGGAGCTATAGTAACTAATGTGGTTTCCTTATTATGGTAACTTCAATTAAAGCCCTTAACAAGAACCCAGTCTGCTGTGAAGCATTCAACGAGGGCTTTGCTTTATGGGCTTTGGTTTAGACCAAAAACACTGGACAACCAGATGCGCATGCATTGGCCCTAAACCCTAAACTTGGCCCCAAACCCTAAACGGTAGGTTCTCATGAACAACCGTAACATAGACTTAACAGGGACCGTCCCAAACAAGTAGGTTTTGGTAGGATACGAAAAGCCATGAACTCGCTTGAGCTGAAGGAGGGATTGCACACGTTGCAGACTGGCTGCAGCTGCTAATGAATGGCTTCTCTATTGTGGAACGGTGTAGAGCTTAGGTCACACTAATCCCCTAAACCCTAAACCCTAAGCCCTAAACCCTAAGCCCTAAACCCTAAAAGCCCATATGGCAGAGTTTTCTTTGCGCCGCGCCTGGGCAGCGGTGAAAAGAATGCCCGCAGAGTCTCCAATCTTCAGGAGCGCTCCTGGGCAGGTTCTACCTTTAAAGGGATCTATAAGAGCTCCCTTATAGTAGGGTTCCCTTCAAAGGGATTTAAAGGGATCTATATTCGGGTTCGCTTGAAGCAGCTTAACAGGTTCTCTTTAAAGGGATCTATGAGAGTTCCCTTTAAAGGGGGATCTATAGAAGGGTTCTGTTTAAAGAGGTCTATAAGGTTCCCCTAAACTGCGGACGAAGAGGGTTTAGGTTTTGGCGGTTTAGGGCTGCCACTCTGCAATGTCTTCTTCCGATTGCGAAACCCTGCTCGACAACGCTCTCTGGGAGTCCGGTGTACGTCTTCTGTGAACTCAGGTGCATACGAGACAGGCCGGCATTTTAGAAGGGGCCGAGGATCTCGCAAGGCGGCACGCACGGTGGAGAGCACTTTGTGTACAGTTTTTGAAAGTCAAGGATCTTTGGGGCTTTGGGCTTGGAGTCTAAGGGATCTGCAGGAGCTTCGGGAGTATGGGCTTTGGGAGACGTTTGAAGGTTTGCATAACGAGGTTAGCCGATGTTGGGCTTATGGGGCTACAGTGAACAAAGCAGCAGCGTTAAGCAAATGAGTTTACAGGCTTCCTGGGTGTACGGTTTCACTGGTTCAAGGCATCACGGCTCAACACTTGCACAGTCTTACAATCCGACGGGGTTCATGTACCCAAATAGGAGATACTTTGGCCCCGAAGTACCCAAATAGGGACTACTTTAAGGCCCAAGTATATACTATTTAGGTACATGGGCCATTAGGGTTATCGAACCTTAAACCCTATATCCTAAACCCTAAGCCGTTTTTACTATATAATTTAGGTACATGGACCCCGAGGGTAATTTGCGACTGAGGGCTCTAAGACCTTAGGGATGCGAGCTCGGGGCTTCCGGCACACGAACCCTACAACAGTTATTAGGGTTGAGGCTCTTTGGTTACAGGGTTAATATAAGGGTCTTTATCATTAGGCTTTTTGAGGGTCTAATTATAGGGTGAGACATAGGCTAAAGGGTTTTACAGGCCTTTGGGCTATATGGATATATCTTGAGGTAATTTTTAAGGTTATAGGGTGAGTCAAAGGCTACAGGGCTTAGGCCTGTGGTTATAAGGGTATAGGGTTTAAGCGTCTTTAGGCTTTTAGGGTTTATAGGGTGAGTCATAGGCTATAGGGTTTCAGTTTAGGGTTTTGGGGGGCTTTAGGATGGAAGCCGGAGGCTTAGATTCCCCAGGTTACTCAAAAAAATGCCGAAGAGTCCATGTACCTAAACAGTATATACTTTGGCCTTATAAAGTAGTCCCTATTTGGGTACTTTGGTACCAAAATATCTCCTATTTGGGTACATTGACACTTAGGGAAACATATTCTCTAAACTCCAAAGCGGAATTCGCCCCACTAAAGTCCATAAACACCCTGCTAACACCACAACAACGTCCTGTGTGGTACTGGGCCTTATAAGGCTGCTAGGAGCGTGGCGTTAAATCCCTCGATAACCTCAAGCGAGCGCGGTACACAAATGGCGTCCATAACCCAGAGGGTCCATAGAGGCTAGACTTAATTCCATAATAGTAGTGTGTATGGACCCTCTGGGCAAGGAAGGATAGCGCAGTTGCTGCGAAGGTTACAATCCCTTCCGTTTCTGCTGCGTGTCTGCCACTAAGATCTGGTGGAAGCGCCGCACCTCATCGGAACAGGGTGAACACATGTGTGTCTTGCTTACGTTTTCGAGCTTAGGTTTTGGGCTGTTCGGGCGCTTTAGGGTTAAGGCACCCGCCAGACGACTATTGTACTTTGGTTACATAGGGGCAGCAACCTACTACACAGGGAGCTGCTACATCCAAGTCATTCGAAGTGAAGGCGTCTGAATTCATCGGAGGTGTAGCCGATAAGCTTTTGTTGGGGAATAGGGTTTAAGGCTTAAGGTTCAGGGTTTAGGATTTAAGGCTTCGAGAAAAAAGATCGACAGCTGTAACAGTTGTAGCCGAGGATGGCATCCCCACGAAGCCTTGTCGCGAAAGCGCAAGGGCTTTTGCATTCAGGATGCCGGGTCGAGACATCCGGCACACGAAGCGTGCAAGGGTTACCGGGTGAAGGCCTTAGGTCTATAGGGTACAGGGCAAGGGCTTAGACTGTAGGGCTTAGGGCCATAGGTCACAAGGTCCAATTTTTGTTGACGTTTCAGATGTTGGTACGTGCGGCTTCGGGCTTTGTGGCCTCATGGTCGTGCGTGCGTGCGTGCGTGCGT
>CAJNJA010096075.1:0-11007 GCA_905231915.1 Symbiodinium necroappetens
AAACCCCCCAACCCTAAACCCTTAAACCCCTAAACCTTACCCTAAACCCTAAACCCCTACACCCTAAAGCCCCCCCCCCCCTCTTCTCAGGCCCTGGCCCTGCTCTCCCTCGTGCTGATCCTCTGCCTCAGCGTTTTCCGCCCCTTGGGCCGACCTTCTGTGGGCTTTTTCGAGTCGGGTTTGAGGTTTTTTTTTTGTGTTTATAGTAGTCCCGAAACTAAACCCTAAACCCCTAAACCCTAAACCCTCAACCTTGGGGCTCTAAGGGTTTATAGAGTTTAGGGTTTTGGCCTCAAAGGGTTTAATAGGGCCGTATAGGGTTTAGTGTCTATGGTTCAGGGTCAGGGTTTGGAGAGTAGGGTTGTTCAGTGGGTTGAGCATAGCAATGACATTCCCTTGGCAATCCCTATACACTCTACGAAAGACCCTCCCGAAACCGTTCAACTCTATAGCCCTAAAGCCCATAACCCTACAGGCCCTAGACTCGAAACCCTCGGACCCATAAGGCTATGTAACCCTGACAGTCAGAAGCCCTGCTGTTCTAAGCCGAATCGCACAACTATACGAGACCAATTCCCCGCTAGAGGTGGCTCCGGCACCTTCGTGAGCAAGCCGCAGGTCACCCCTAGGCACCAGATTTTTTTGTTCTCTACTGCTTTTCACGGATTATGAGTACGTGTGTGTCTGTCTGCACAGATATAGGCGTGTTTTCTCGTGCGCTTGTCGGTTCATGTTTCAACTACTTTTCCCATGTGACCGCAAGTGCCCATCTCTCTTTTGGACTGGGAGTATCGTCTGAAGGCATCGAGCAGTCCTGGGTCGAGAAATAGAAACGTTCCGAAGTTCGCATGTTCTGAGGATGTACCGTTCAGGGTTTATCATGGTTTATATTGGGCCGTTCCAGCTAAATGTGTTTGAGAGCTTGACAGCTCTATGGGCTTTTAAGCCTAAACACCCTTTAGCTGTAAGACTTTCAACCCAAAGACCCGCAAAAGCCTAGGCCTAAGCCCCTAAACGCCCTAAAGCAAACCCTCTTGTGCGACCCTCGGCTTCGTGGCTTTTCTCTCTCTTTCTGCTTACGAGGTTTCCAGCCCTGGGTTTCGTTTCCAAAATCCTTTGCCTGAGCTCTTCGTCGACTCTTCGACCCCGAGAGGCTCTAGGCATGATCTAAACCCTGTTGGAAAGACCCTAAACCCCTAAACCCAAAACCCCAAAGAATTAGGGTCCGTCGAGCCCTGTCCCAAGCGCTCCAACCCTCAACATCCTAAGCCTTCACCCTCCGCCTGAAGCCCAAAAGACTCCCCGGCAGGTTGAGCCCGCGCTCCACGAGCCAGGCAGCACCTTGGCACGGAACAGGGTTTAGGGTTAAGGGTTTAGGAACATAAGTTGGGACTGAAGGATCAAATCCACCAGCAAAGGCGCAGGCAGCAGTTGACCCCTCAAGATCCAAGACGTCAACTTACGTAGACCTGAACAACCTAAACCCTAAGCCTCAACCAACCAGACCCCCCAAAAAATATTAAAGTCCTATTAAAATACTGTAAACCCTAAAGCTCTCAAGCCCACAGCCGAGGGTATCAACTTGTCTTTGGTGCCCTTCGAAGGGCCCTTTGCGGCCAGAAATCCCAACCTCCAGCCTTTGCTTATCCACTTGTTCCATCTCTTTGCCGTATAGGGTTCAGGGTTTAGGGTTTAGCTGCCAGCGTATTCGGGACACATTGTATCCAAATGCCTTAATTCCTCGAGCCGTGTTCCGACGTTTTGGAGTTCGCTGTAGGGCGGTCCCGCAGACCCGAAGTGAGGACACCGAAGCTGAAACGCGACACCTCCAATCAGAAAGTCTATGCCACACGCAACCTACAACACCCTTGGAAAAGCCCCGTAGACTCCCCCCAAGCCGTAATGCTTGCAAGCTGCATGTGAGGATCTGGCCAAGTTGCTCGGCGGCACCCGGCTGTCCGTCCAGCTCGAAGCGCAGGGGGCAGGACTTTTTGGTTCGGGCTTTGAGGGTTTGGGGCTTAGGGTTCTGGGTGGAGGGCTTCGTGGCTTGAACCCTGTGCTCCCGAAGCCTTCTTGCATCTAACATTCCAAAAAGCCCGGGGCGGATCTCAGGGATGGTGCTCAAGGGCGACCTGCTCGTTCCGAGATCGCCGAGATCGCGGAGGCTCACGGCTTTTTCGGCTAGCCTTTAAAACAAAAACCTGTGTTGGCTCAGTGCAGTTTCGGGCATAGGCTGGAAAGGGTTAGGGTTTGTTTAGAGACTACAACAAGTTTCTCAACATCCCAGGTAAAGAATTCAATGTCGATGCATCTGCCCTGCTGAGGTGGGTACTTTGCCTAAAGCAACAGAGGAGTGGCCTCCCGACCTCAGAAACGTCGGGCTGGGGTGGAAATCATTTGTTTGAGAGTTGCGGGGAGTGGGGTTTAAGGGTTGAGGGCTTGGGGATGAGGGTTGCTCGAGAGGGTCGGAAGGGTTTAGGGTGGGCCTTTGTGTTTGATTACGGGTTTGGACAGTGGTTTGGGATTGGAGAGTTCCAAGAGTTCAAAGTTGGGGAGGCTGGGGTTCCTTGTGAGTTCAGAATCGAGGTGGTTTGGTTCAGGACCTTCTGATGTTGAAGGGAAAAAGGAATTGCCAATGAGGGCAGAACGATGTGCTCTGGATCGAGACACCTGAAGTCTGCGCCCAAATCTGACCCCAAGAAGCATTGCTGCAAGTCGCGCGGAGCCGGACAAGCCCTTGCATTGCCCCCACTCGATACAGGACGGGACAGGAATGAAACTCTTGAGCCTGATCTGAAAAATCCTAAACACCCGGAAAACCCCAATATCGGAAAGAGCATTCAAGAGCCTCTACAGCAAGCCCCACGAGGCTCTCGTCCCTTCCCAACTGGGTCTGGCGTGGGGTGATCCTGGTGCTGTGCATGTTGTGGGCCACGAATTTTGCGGTCATCAAGGACGGGGCTTCGAGGCACAGGCTCCGAGGCGTTTGGGTTCTTGGTATTTAGGGTCTTTTTAGGGCCAGCGGCTTTTTGGGTGTAGGGTTTTGGGTTTTGAGTTTAGGTTTAGGGTTTAGGGTTTAGGGAGCGTAGAGGAAAGGGTTTCTTCCTCCAGTTGTGGCGGGTTCCACGGTCCATGGGTCCAGGTCTGGTTTTGTTGCGGTCTCTGGTCGGGGGCATCTGTCTTCAGGGTTTCAAACCCAGCGGACAGCGGCTCAGGGTTATGAACCCTGAACTCGAAACCCTGAATCCTAAACCGGTTCAGCCCGTTACCTAAAGTCCTATGAGGCCAAGCCTGAAAGTCTCTCTTTGATTGCCGATGTAGAGTCCCCTGATTAAGAAACCGGGCCTGCCTACTTATCGGCGATATGCGTTGAAACCGAAACCCTTAAGCTCTAAAACCCTGAAGCCCCATCACGCGAAACCCTAAACCCTAAACTCCCGCAAAGCCTGAACCCCAAAACCCCAAAACCTTGAGCCATTCATCTCAGAGCCCGAATCCTTACTTGGTGCGGGTTTGGAGGATTTTTAATTTTTTGGTGGCTGTTGAGGCTCCAAGGCTCCAAGGTTTGGTTGTTGAGGAAGGCTCCAAGGCTTGGTTGTTGAGGCCCAAAGCTCCAAGACTCCAGGCTCATGTCACCTCCAACCTGATGCCGCCATAGGCTCCAGGATCCAAGGCTCCCAGGTTCCAATGGCCCCACGGCTTTACCTGGTGCAGCTGACGAGCAGAGGCGGGCCCGGCGGGGTCTGACGTTGCATTGCAGGAATTTCAAGATTGTCTGACAATTACAGAATTACAGTGACTGCCTGTTCCTTAGCATGGAACTCAGAACAACGACTGCTGCAGCAATTCCTGGCTCTGAGTGGCACCCTGGCACCTCGGCGCCACGGCTCTCCCCGCCTGACCGCCAGACCTGGCATCAGCATGAGGTGGGGGTGTCGGCCGTGGCGGTCAAGGAGACCGTCGAGCTCCCCCCCGTAATGCTCTCACTGGTGAAGCCCCAGATCCTGCGCTTCAAAGCCACTGAGATCCAATCCCACTACCTGTCATGCTGCTGAATTTAAGACAAGAATCTCAGCCCAGCTATGTTGGTGTCGGTGTGTAACTTATCAATTTGACTAAGCCGTAATCAGATGGTTTAAGCTAGTATCTACATCTGCGATGGTTGCTGCAGTATCTCGGAAAACTCGGTGCAGATGACGGGAATGATGATGGCAAGGCTGTGGAATGGAACACTACCTTCGCCAAGGCCTGTGGGACTTGGTGCCGTCGGAGTCCAGCGGATGTTCTCATCCAGGTCAGGGCCAATTTGGAGGAGCTTCCAAGCGTGCTGCCGGGCAGCAAGCCCTTGAGAAAACTGCTGAGCGATCTCAAGTGCTCCCTAATTGTCACGAACCCGTGTCAAGCCTGGCGCGTCCTGAAGACCCTTGCACCATCAGGGGCATCATCAATCCAGTCCAGTTGAAGTAGTTTTGCAAAACTTATCAAACGACGACTAATGCTCCAAGGAATTTTCTGTTCCTGGAGAAGAACAGTGCTTCAGCCGCACTTTTTGCAACCAAGATTCAAGGTTAAATCGAGCATCATGCCACACTGAGGTAGCTGGCTCGGCGATGAAACGCCGACTTTGATTCCCCAGTTGAGTGACTGGTTTGGCTCCTAGGTTCCCAGGCTCCCAAGCTCCCAGGTGCCCGGGCTCCCAGGTTCCACGAATCAACATTGTCTTTCATTTAACGTAAGGGCCAGGGAGTCTGGGGATGATGCTGACTAGCATGTGCAAGGTCACATGCACCTGCGGCATATTGAGCCCGCCACAACATGACTGCAGATGTACAGATGCGACGGTGCATGGCCAGCCTTAAAAAAATTTTCTCCTAAGCAGAGCTGAGCTTGCGGCTCCCGAGCCGAACTCTTCGACATCAGCAACTCCGGTGAGCGTGAGGTCGGGACTCACAGGGCTGGGGTTTAGGGTTTAGTTAGGGTTTAGAGTTTGAAGGGTAAATGGTTCAGGGCCCCTGGTTTATGATCCAACATGTCCCCATCCCAGCAGGCTCTCCAGGCCCATAGGCTCATCCTCATCATCGGTTCATCAGGTTTACTCATGGGCCCCAACATCATCTGCAACATCAACATGTATTTTCATCTTCACCCCCAGGCCCAGATCCCTTAAAATTTTTCAGGAAGGTCGAGGCGCACACCAAGCTTACTAAACCCTAAACCCTAACCCGTACGAACACTAAACCCTAAAGACTAAACCATAACCCTTATGAGCACTAAACTCCAAGTCCTGTCCCAGAAAGCTCGCAGGAGATCACGGCTCAGCCGGGCGTCACCACGCAGATGCCGCAGCCTCAGGGGGTTGTCGGGGTTTAGCAGGGTAAAGGCTTAGGGCGTAGGGAGTTTAGGGCTTAGGGTTTAGGGTTTGAAGCTGAGGGCTTGGAGGTGTTTTTTGGTGGACGGGGAGGGTCTCGGAATGTTCGAAGGGTTTCAAGCGCAAGGTTTTGTTGACAGTGTCTCCAGCTTAGCGGTTTCAGGTTGTCGATGTTACTGGGTTTCGACTCGAGAGACTGTCTCTGTGTTTTGAACCGTTCTGTTCCTGATCCCCCAAACAAGAGTGGTACTATAAGGGCCTTGATAATTACCTATACTATTCTGGTGGTTCCTTATTCTAAATATAGAGGATACAATACCCCCAAAACCCTTGTTAGCTATTAAGGCTAGTATACGTTAACCTCCAATTCGAGCCTTGGAGCGGCCGTGCCGGAGGTACGCCGTCTCGCGCTTCACAGTAGCTGCCGGGCTACTGTCGCCCTGGAGCCCTGACGAGACTCAAGATTTGGGGGATGGTATAATAAGGGGATGTCCGGGTCCAGGATAGGGTTCAGGCTCCGGGTGTGAGGGGCGTTAATTGGAGTTTGGGATCAGAGAGTTTCAAGCTGGTTGAGGGTTTTTTGTTGCAATGCTGCTGGGTTTGGCCCGTCTACAGTCTCCGGCTTTTTCCGGTAGGGCTCGAGAAGGAGGCCCGAAGGGCAAGCGTCTCGACGGAGGCTTCTAGGCGCGAGTGTCGGAGGGTCTGGTTTGTGTGTTCTGAGCTCTTGAACCTGGCGTCGTTGTCACTGAGTCCTGGTTGGATACAATTTTGCACTTTTTGTTATAATAACACCCTAATAAGGCTTAACAATGATCATTTTTAATATGACCCCAACAGGGAACCAGGTCAGAGGGCTGGTGAATACCCAAATCCAAAACCCCGAAACCCTCAAATCCGCTTTTCTCCGGCCGAGGATCTCCCAAGCCTCTTCGCCGAAAGTGCTTGCTCGGGCTGTGGAGTGCGGGGCATGGATCGCCTTCGGCTACATCGGCCAGGCCCTGGGAGCCGGTTTTGGGGTTAGGGTTTAGGGCTGAGGGTTTAGGGTTTGATGGTGACCTGCTTGTTGATCCTGATTGCGGCCCTTCTTCTTGCCTTCGCCTCTGGTTGCAAGGATGCCCTAAGCCCGAACACCCACGCCCAATTCTCCTAGCGTCCCGGGGAGCAAGTGCATCTGCTCGGGCGGATTCAGCGCCTATCTGAACCACAACCCCTGCACTCCACGTTGCCGGCCCGAAGCTGTCCACCAGAAGCCGTACATCGTAGCTGCCGTAGCTCCACATTCCACGTTGGGGACGTACCTTGACTCTTTTCAGTCTTGGCGCCCTCCTTGCGAAGCCTCTCCGATGCTTCTTGAGAGGCCGTTGGGCTCATGACCACCACGGCCTCGAAGTCCTGCTTCATCTGCTCCCAAGCTGATGTTGGCAAATCTTAAGGCCGCCTTCGCGCCCTAACAACCAGAAGTCCTAAAGTCTTAAAAACCCAAAAGTTCCCAAAGCTGGGACGCCCCCAGAGCCCTAAAAGGGCCCTCAAGCCCTGCAATCCTGGAGCCCTGAACCCCGAGGGCCAGAAACTCCGCAAGCCCGAAGCCCGAAGCCAAGCCCATCACGCATAGCCTATCGTTGTTCTAGGGTTTCTTGTGCCGTCCTGCAGAGCTTCAAAGGGTGTATAGGATTCAGTGGGGGCCTTGAAAGTTTGGGTGTATGCTACTACTGCAGATCGTAATGGGAAACTCTCCCTGCCCTAAGACCTCTGTATTTGCTGGTTTGCTGTCTTCCTCCTGTTGTCCTTACTGCGGTAGCATCTGGGAGGCGGAGGCAGCGTAGGTAGTAATTCGTTTCCTGAAGCCGATAAGTTGAAAACTACAAGCAAGATCTGTCAGATCATCCTTGGATTATCAAGGAGAGGCGAGGAAGAAACTGGCCATGCAGGCTACTTCTTAAGCTCCTGCCATTTGGGTGGCCATACCGGGCCATACCGTAGCCTCTCATCGGTACTGCATATCGGTGGACGGAACCCTGAACTAGCTGACTTTGGCGGCCCAAGGCACGCTAAACGTGGTCTTCGTGTCGCTGATTGTGGGCGCTGCTTGTTTGCAGCCGGTGGGGCTTGCTCTGGCCTGGCATCACGAAGTCCACAACACTGCCCTGGTTGATCAGCTTCGGTGTTAAGGGGGTTTGCTTTCTCGGTGCTGTTGGAATTGGGGAAGCCTCGTCTCGGGCACTGAGATCACCAAGAAGAAGTTCGATCCGCAGACGGTGATGGCGGCTGCGCTTGCCGTCACCGGCGCCGCCTGGCAGACTTCGGCAACTTCCCCAGACCCCCGAGGTTGAGACTTTCCTGGGGCTTGTTAGGGTTTATAGGGGATTCTTCGCCGCTTGCTAGGGTCTGTAAGAAAAAGAGTTTTATGATTTCAGGGTAGCGCCCAAACCTGAAGCCATTCATTTCTGAACCAGGAAACTCCCGAGACTTCCAGCCTAGCACCACCGAGCCTTATAATCTACAGCCCTTGATTAGCAACACCCCCTCCCTGAATCAGGGTTATAGATGGTTGGACCCAACAAAATTTTGCGGGTTTGTTCATGGCGGGTCTGGAAGCCCTCAGCTCCACTAGATCCCAAACGACACAAGGGGCAAAAAGGCCCAAGCTGGAAGAAGTAGAAATCACAAGCCCACCCTAAACCCCAAAACCCGAAACCCCATAAACTCAAAAACCCAAAGTCCTAAACCCTAAACCCGAGGAGCCTTAACCCCCTGAGCCCCTCTTGATGGGTAACGCTTGCAAATCCCCTAACCCGCCCCCCCCAAAGAAAGCGTTTCACAAAACGTCGTAAACCCGCACGGAGCAAGTCCGCGGAGCTCAGGTCGGGTTTTTAGAGTTGGCGGGGTCGCAGCAGTTCGTCATCGGCACGGCAGCCCAGTGACGTACTGTGGGGTCCCAGGTAGCCGAAATTCAGAGCTCTGGGTTTGGGGTTCCAAAATGTTCCAAAGTCCGGGGCCTGGTCTTACTTGGGTCAAAGGTTCAGCGTTTTGAGGGTTTCGGGTTTTCAGGGGGTGACGGCAGCTTAAGACTCTTCAGGCTTTATAGCACCCCAAAACGCTCTGTGTCCTGGAAATCGCTAAGAAAGCCCAATGCTTTCCTACAGCTACTAAAGTCAAAAGCCTCTAAGACCTGATGTTGCATTGGCTTGCCAGGTGTTTTTTGGGGATGCCTAAGAGGATTCTCGCCACGGGGATCTGGCAGAGCGTCAAAGCGTAGACCACGAAGACTAAACCTATGAGCCCTATACGCATTAGCCCTAAAACGCCTGCAGCCTTGACCCTAAAGCCTTAAAGCCTCAGCCCTAAATCTACAAAGAGTCCCCAAGTTGGCCGCTGAGATCGAAGGCCTGGAAGCCCCAAGCGGCCCCAAACCCTCAAATGTCTAAACGGCCAGCCTCAAACTGGAAACTCTAAGCCAGTTCAAAATCCCCCAAGAACTGCAAGTCCAAAAAAACTTCAAACCCAAGAACCGCCCGTGTAAACCGATCCCTGCTCGTAGGCGATCTGATCTCCCTCGCCATGCCCGTCGGATTCGGCATGGGCCCGGGTCCCAACTTTATAGGGTTCGGTTGAGGGGTTTGGATGGACGGATACATTTTCTTCCTTTCGAGACTTCTTTGCGTGGGTTTCGGGCTTTTGGCAGAAATAAGAGGCCACGATGTCAGGGCTGCCGGGAGCTTTGGTTTTGAGCGATTGGGTCGGGGCTGGCAGAGGCGACCCGCATGAACCCTCTGGCTTCAAGCCTTAACCCTGTGTTAGCAGCTTTTCGGGTTAGGCTATAGGCTTTCAAGCGGCTACCCAGCTTCAAGCAATCTCGACCTAAATCTCTTCTCTTAAGGCGAACCCGTAGTAGGGTCTTGCTTCATTAGCTTTGGGTTCTCTTCGAAAACTGGACGAGGGTAGGCCTGGGAGTGCGGGGAGGGGTTGGGGGACCTGGATGAGGGGTCGTCCGAATCACCAAACCTATAATTTAGTAGGGTATCATGCATTCAGGCTTTAGTTTTTGTTTTTGTACTTTGGGTTTTGCAAGGCAGTGTCGAGTGTGGGCCTTATCCTGCACATTCACTCGTGCCTTTGCGCTGGAGTCTTCGAGCCTTCGGTGCTTTGGCTGTTTGCCCTTGCAGTCCTGTTATATGCTTATTCTTATGCCACAGTGCGATCTGAAGCCCCATAGTTCGGAGGGTTACAGAATCCCCGAGGCTTCATGACACTAGGGTTTATACGGTCGCCGGTCCGTTGTTTAAGACTTCGGGCTGAGAGGGTATAATGGATGGAAGATACATTTGGAGACCTGGTGTCTTGCTCCCAAAGCACGCAAGGCCAATGCGTTCAGTGCAGGCCTCTACAGGCACCCAGCGGACCTAACCAACTTAAATGGTTCTGTCATGCGCCCTGCATGCTAAGCATCGATCGGGACTTCGGAGCTTTTGCAAACGCCGCCCTCAATCCCAAACCCATCAGACCCCAACCCCGAAACTCCAAGCCCCAAGCCCCAAACTTCCCCGAAACGCCTCGCGAAGCTCAGGATACATTCGGCTGGAGGAGATCATGGCTGAGAACCCCAAGGATGCCCTGCCTGTGACTGCTGCCTGGCTTCAGAGACGGGTCTACCGCAGGGTCGCTTGGGGAATTGGTATGAGGGTTGAAAGTTTAAGCGTTAAGGCGTAGTGGCTTTGGGGCGGGCCTGGGGGGTTAGGGTTCAGGCTGTCAGGGTTGGAGCGATGGTGAAACTAGCATACAGGGTTACACCATAGCTTTGACCCGGCAAGAAGGTTCCATCACCTGGTGAAGGAGAGCGCAAGCAACTTCGGAAGCCAAATCTACATGCCTAGGCCGCTGTGTCAGAGCTTCGTCGCCCTGAACCCCTCGATCCTCCCAAAACCTCGGGGGCCCGGCGGTCCTCTCTTGGAATAGATTGGGCAGTCAGGACGACTCAAAGGTCGAAGTTCGGCATTTCAGGTCAAACTCTCAACCCCTAAACCCCGCAAACCCCCAAGCCGAGCCCCTAAAGCCCTAAACCCCTAAGCCCCCCCCCGAAACCCTAAGCCGAGCCCCTGGAGGCCGTGAAGTTGGGAGTCGTGGCAGTGGCCTCCTGGGCATACTACGCACCACGGCTTCAGCTTTAGGCTTGGCAGAAAACTTTGCCGCTCCTAGGAGTTCTGATTTTATTTTGCTTATAATATAACTGATGGGGATTCATAGGACTGTGATTCTTATTCTTTGGGGGGGGGGGGGGGTTCGAAGGGCGCCTCAGAACAGAGGGTTTGGGATAAGGGTCTTCTGAAGGGTCTGTTCCAGACGAGGGATAGCAAGAGCAGTGGCCATCACACTTATGGTCCCTTATGGTGGCAATCATGCTGACGAATATTGGGCAAGACGAATAACACTGCAAATGACGGCCTTTAACTTGGAACATAGTTAACCTTACAAATAGCCCCTACCCGCAAACCTGAAGCCCAAAAAGGACAGTGCACTGTAAGAACAACACCACATGTAATGACTAGCAGCAGTAGCAAAGCTGAGAGTAGCACCAGTGGCAATATTTCTGCTGTTGCTGCTTCTAGCCGCAAGAGATTACGCCTGCTGCTGCTGCTGCTGCT
>CAJNJA010096086.1:0-19254 GCA_905231915.1 Symbiodinium necroappetens
GGGGTAGGGGGGGGGTAGGGGGGGGGGTGGGCAGGAGGGATAGGGGAGCTGCCAGCACATACGGCCCCATTTTCATGCGGGCCGGCATCGGAACGGTTCGGGATTCGAATCGTCCAGAGCTGC
Source organism: Symbiodinium necroappetens (assembly GCA_905231915.1). NCBI lineage: Eukaryota > Dinophyceae > Suessiales > Symbiodiniaceae > Symbiodinium > Symbiodinium necroappetens. Next base: position 124 of record CAJNJA010096086.1, read on the forward strand.
CATCGCAGAGGAACGGGTCAGTAGCCGAGGAATCGGGTCCAGGCCATCCCCCCTCCCTCCCTCATCTCCCACCTCCTCCCCCCTCCTCCCTTCCCCTCTCGCCCCCTCCCCTCGTCTCTCCTCCCCTCCCAGCCCCATTGTCACAGCACTGTGGGTCAGCAAGACAGGAGGCAGCATTGCAACAGAAATCATGCTCTGCTTGAAATGGCAATGGGCAATGGCCCATGGCAATGACAATGATTCGACAAATGAGTCAATGATCGAGTGATAGTCAGACTCAGACTCTGATCAGATCTGGCCTGGCCCGGCTGTGGTAGTGAGCTATTCTGACACACTGCCTCGCTGATGCCTCCACTGATGACGATTGACGACTCTCAGCTAAGGCCAACAAATCGTGCGTCATAAATAATTTTAAATTGAAATACTTCATAATACATTCAATGATTCATGAATTATGAATCACGGCTCAAATCATCGGCAAACTTCTCGTGCGCCTCTCCTGTCATGACGACTCCCGTCCCCGTCTTGACTGGGCCGGAGGGCTGGGAAGGTCAAAAGCACTTAGCACAGCCTCAAAGGTCCGGCACCCGGCATCGGCCCCTCGTCGGCTCTGCTGCGGGGCTCCCGGGCACTGGTAGCTTCCGACGCGTCACTTGCCACTGACTCTTTTCAACTCTTTTCTCTTGTCGGAACCCCAGAGGGCCGTCGCGATCATGAAATTATGACTCATGACTTCAACACTAGTTACTAGTTAGGGTCTAGAGCCAGGGTTTAGGCCCAGTTTAGGGGGTTTAAGTTTAAGTTTTAAGTTTTAAGTTTTAATTTTTAAGTTTTAGGGTCTACGTTCTAGGCTTGGGGTTTAGGGCAGTTTAGGGTATGAGACCAGACGTGCCTCCGTCATGTGACAGGTGACAGGTGTATTTTATCATATATATAATATATATAATATAATATATATATATAATATATATAATATATAATATATATAATATATAATATATATATATAATATATATATATAATATTATTATTATATAAATTATTTATATATATATTATATATATAATATATATATATAATATATATATATATTATGTATATATTATAATATTATATAAATTACATAATATATATACTAAGGGTTTTATCCAGACCCGGACAGCTTCAGGAGGCGTTGGCCCCCTTTTTAGGGAATCGGAAACCCGAGCCATGAGGTGAGAGCTAGTAGTGGCAGCACTTGGAGTCGCAGGAAGCATCGACCAGTTAATGTGCGCCAACACTGCGACCGTGAATTTATTTCAGCAACAGCAAATAGGCAGCGGCTTGCAGGTAAGTAGCCCCTATTGCCTAAAGCCTAAAGCCTCTAGCCTATGGCTTGGATACTGCCCCCACCCAGTAACTGATATATACACTGACACTGACACTGATACACTGATACTGATACTATTCCATATATATAAATATATAATATATTATATTATATTATATTATATATATATATATAGAGGAATATAAATAAATATATATAATTTATATAATAATATAATAATATATAATATATATTATATTATATTATATAAATATATGGACCAGCCGGGTAGACTTTATTGTATGGGGGCAGCACCCAACCTTACAGCCTATAGCCTCATATGATACTCATATGACTCATATGACGCATAGCCTCATAGCCCATAGCCCATAGCCTATAGCCTCACTATCTTTTCAACTAACCGTATATAGACCGTCTAACACCACCATAGTCAGAAACTTAACTAATTTGACATAATTTGTACACTTGTGCAATCGATGTCCCACGGCACAAAACTGCCCACTGCCACTGCCACTGACTGTCTATCGGTGCCCAGATGCAGGGGAAGAGGCTCGCCTTCGGATACATCCGCGCCATAAATTTGTGCCATGTCCTGCACGGAAGAAGCTGACCGACAGCATGCCAAGTTTGTGAGGGGGGGGGGCATGCACAGAATCATCGAATCCGACCGAACCGGACCTGTTCATGGCCCTCCCAGTCGTGATGGCTCTCGTCCACATAAGCACAAAGGTCTGCGACTTTGGAACCACCCAGAGTCTTCCCAAGCTTTTCAAGAATCATGCTCACTTGCTCCTCAACTTATGTAGAAAGCAACGCATCATCGCATGCTGCACAGCCGCACAGCACAATGACTCTGACAAACCTTGAAACTTGAACAATGACAAATAACCTCAAGTCTTGCGGCATGTCACATGAGCCAGCGGGGCCCCTTCAAGTAGGTCGTCACGGATCATCAAGATATATATGCGGCGTCGCAATTGAGGAAGCCCAAAGTCGCTGGACCTGGTTTCGTTAACATTAATTCAGAAAATTCATTAATGTTACAATGTCCGATTCCGCACAGGTATAGACTGGCTGCTCTGCTTGCAAATCCGACAGCATACCGGTGGATCCGGATTCGAATCTGCAGTAATCTGGAATCTGCATGACTGCACTGCTACTACATGACTGAAGACTCACTGAGGACAGAGAACGGGACAAAGACTCGACAGAGACAAACTAGGACTGCCAGACTGTCTAGTCCTGACAATGGCAACTTGACAACTAGTCTATTTATAAACTGTAAACTACTTGCCTTCGCGCCTGCATGCATGTTGCACTGCACATGAATTGCTGGCCAGGCACTTCAGACAATGAACCTTGACTTTATACCCTCCGATTCGCTCCAAGCCCAGAATCTCTTCCACCCCGTTCTCATGCAGGAGGGTTCCGCGGAGCATGTAGTCCAGTGGCGTCTGCATCAGGAAGCAGGTCAGTCAACCGGATCAAGCTACAGCAGCTGTTACAACTTACAACACAAGTGCGATCTCGGCATGTGGCTACACTTTCGACACCCATGCCCATGCTGCCCATGCGTACGATGCTCCACGACTAAATGCACGGCTGAGCTACTCACATGGACTTTGGGTCCATGGCCAGCCGAAACCTAGCCTAACAGCCGCCACACCGCCACACTGATCTGCTGCAGATCTGGTTCATATGATTCTCATCATTGTCATCTGAGTCATCTGAGTCATCATAGATTAGATTAGGTCACCAACTGAAGTCTCTGAGCTCCGCCCTGAGAGACTTTGGGACGTCCGGGAGTCCGGGGCGTGGCCTGGCTAATTACTGCAACTCTGAGCACGCTTGCAAGGGGATCTAGAGTGGGTCCTGCTACAGGGGAAAGATTACAATTAGAGTCGTAGTGGCACATTGCAGGAAACCTTGCCTAATCTAGCCAATCTACCAGTTTACCTCCTGCAGTGTCGGAGGTTTGGGTTATGTTATGTGTAACTGTGTAACATATTATATGTAATGTAAGTTTAATGTAAGTAGGTTAAGTTAAGTAAGTATGGGCCTGTATGGTGTTCGGTGTTCGGGTTCAGTGCTTGGCCCCAATTATAATTTTATAATTATTCAATCTTCTTAATCTACTAATCAATTTACAGTCTAATAGTGACTAGTGACGACTCAATATTAATATTAATAATACTAATTCTAATACCGTAATACCACGGATAAGAATCATTATCGAATCATCTATTTCAAGGGTATTGAAACTATCGACCCCTTTGTAAACGGCCCAGCAAGTCCTGCATCTGTGCTCATGCACAGAGAAAGTGCCGGGGCACACTGACCCACCCGACACAACATTGCCGACAGGCCCAGCCGCACGATACAAATCAGAATGACTCAATTACAGACAGTGTAAGTGTCAGACTCAGCCTAAAACGCACTGCCGCACTACGGATTGCCGCACAAAGAGCATTGCAAAAAACGTGCCGCACCTGTCTAAGGATCTGGTTGCAAATCTCTCAAGGTACGGAGAGCATCTTGACAAATGTCATGCTCTACTCTTGGCAAGCGACCACTGGTCACACGCTGCTCCAAGAATCCAATTGAATTCGAAACAAACTCCTCGCGCAGCTGCGCGAGACAATGCATGTGTATGGAACGATGGGGTTTGCTTTTGCTGTAGGCCAATCCAAAGCGGTATTCGCCTTTGTCAATATGATCCTCACAATGAAAACACTTCACCCCCTTGCGTTTCACAATCGCAAGTTCACAAATGCCTAGCTGTTTCTGGAAGTAGCTACTCTGAGATTGAGATAATCCAGCGGCCGACGCAGGTGTGTCGGAGGAGCACGCAGGTAGTCCAACGGCCGACGCCGGTGCGTCCGAGGAGCTTGCAGGCACCGACACAAGTGCATCCGCTGGCTGTTGCTCCTCCAGATCGTCTCTTTGAGCAGCCAAGTCAGCGGCAAGTGCCCGATCCAATTCCTCCTGTGCTTCTGGGCTGAGTACAGTTGGCCAAGCTTTGTCAGGATCCGCACTCGGCTGTAGCTTCCTTTTTTTCACCGAAGATTCTGTTTTGTCACACTCTTGCTCTTGATCATCATCAGCTGTCTGCTGTGGTTTCCTCACTCTTCTCTTGGGTTCCACCAATGCTGACATGCCAAACGGTAGCTTGGACACGGCTGTGGATGAAGTGGCTCTGCGCGCAGCGGCTGCATCATCTGCTTCTTTGAAGCCGATACCAAACTCTGCCACCAGACAGGAAGGAAGCTCCAAGACGGAATCCACGTCATCGTCGAGTACGAGATCATTGTAGATTCGGACCTAGTTAGTAGTAATTTACTGTTACTAGTAATTCATTCAGTAACCCAGTAAGTAGTGTGTAAAGTTTGATAAGTTAGAAGTTAGAAGTTAGTAGTTAGTAGTAGTTAGTAATAACAAGCCCTGAGTAGCCCAACATTTTGGTCGACTTAGTCTTATTATGGCCAGGGCCACCATTGGTAACAGTTAAGGCCCGGCGAAGGGTTTAGGGACGGTCTAGGTTTAGGCGGTTTCGGCTAGGGCTAGGTTCATAGATTCATGATTCATAACTTCATAAGATTCATAACTTATAACTTGCATGCTGCCCTGCAAAACTAACCCACAGCGATCCAATACGATGACGGACCACCTTGGCATGAAACTCACTTACGGAAACACCAGTTGAGCAGAGCTTTGCGAGGAGACTGCGGAACGTCTGATGAAGCGAACCCACTTGTAGCGCACCGTTGCTCAAAGAGAAGTTCAAACCACTGCTGCAGCGAAACATTGTGATCACAGTATGACACAAAGGACGCTTGCAGACACCTGCCATTGCGAGCCAATGTTCATGTGGCTCAGTAGTGCCTGCGCCCATCACCTCGAATTTGATAAGCAGGGGGCTACCTCCCAATTTCCCCAGCCCCGCATCGAACTGGCCCACCAAAGCCACAAACTGGTCATAATGCTCGTCCTTGACACAGGTCCCAGCTTCAGTGGTGGCACATGCACGCAGGAAGGTCGGTGTGCTTGTCGGATTCGCCAGAACCTGGGCGTCATAACCGAACAGCTTGTCGTATTCGGCACGTAAAGCATCCATACCAGCCCGCTCGGCTGGAATTTTCACAAGGGAACCACGAAGTGCAGCGTTGTGATCCCAAATGCCCAATTCTTGCTGCCAGCATTTGTGAGCAGACACTTGCTGCAGCGTGCTGTCCAGGCGTGCTCCATTCAATCTCTTGATTTGCGATTCCCGCAGGCCAGTACCGGTCGCAGCGGCTTCAGCCGCAGAATTCTGATGCTGCAGAGCTTGGCTTCTGAGTCGGTCGCGCTCCAACTGAATGTCGTTTGCTCTCACTTGATATTCCTGCTTCTTCTGCGGCGTCATTCTTGCCCACTCCGCTGACAGCATCTGGGTAAACTGCCGGTGTTCCAAGCTTCCAACTTTGACACTGTCGCAACGGGACCTTACTGTACATGTTACATGTAACTGTAACGAATTGATAATAACAAAAAATAATAATAATAATAATTATTATTATAATTTAATTATAATTATATTATATTATTCTGAATTATTCTTAAGTTGACTTAAGTTAACGAACCTAACTGGTAACCGCACCTTGCTAACCCAACCCGACCCAATCATGGACCCAATCTCATTCTGATCACTGATCTGAACCGAGTTCATCATTCGGACAAGATACCGGCACTCTTGCTGAAACACATTGTAGGCACTCACACGCCTCGTTTTCGCTGTCGCATCCTTGCGAACCTTTCCTTCGCGAACTGACATAAGCAGAGGGACGAGCATTGAGAATGTTAGAAAATATCAGAATACAGAATACAGAATAGAATATTATTTGACTGATAAAACAACCAGGTAGTAGAGTCCGGTAGCAGTAGTGTCAATTGAGTCGAACTCAGTCGAATTAAAGCTCGGTAGAACCTAGAACAGACGGAGCAGATAACAACACTAGTAGAACTTGTAGGCAGTAGTACTAAGTAGTACAGTAGAACTAGAACTAGAACAGTAGTAGAACTAGAATTAGAACGAACAGTAGAACAAGAACTAGTAAATCGAATGAATCGGAATCAACATACAGTAACATACAGTAACAAACAAACAGTATTTACAGTATACAAAGTATACAGCCAGTATGAGTATTTATTATATTAAGTAATTAAGTCAGAATTAGAATTAATTAGAATTGAGTCAGAATGCAGAATAAATTTGAATCAGAATCAGAATGAACCCATGTATTGAAGAGACTAAACTAAAACTAAACTAAACTAAACTAAACTAAGAGACACAGGCACCGACACAATGGAACCGAATGGGGCCCGGACAAAAGCCCCTTGAGCAATCCATTTCGGCCCTTGACGGTGCCCTCAGGTGTGATCTTGGCCTTGCCTTTCTTTGGCAAGCCGAAAAACGATGTGCTAGCACAGCGAGATTTCATGGTGCGCCGTATCCTTGCTTTGGCCACACCAAATTTCTCGCTCTCCAGGCAGCTGCGAACCTTTCTATGCGCCAGAAGTGTGGTGGTCACGTAGGAGTTTGCCTGCACACCGCCCGCACGCTGAGGTGTTTTTTTGTTCGCAGCACTGTCTAGCTGGATATTCGCGTGCTGTCGCTCCACTTGAACAGAAGTCGACGGAATGGCAACGACAACATCTTCCAGCATGATTTTCAATCGTTGCATGCGCTTCCGCCGGACGGTTTCTGAAACTCCATCAGCAAGGACCCAGGCCAGCAAAACCTGCAACCAGAGAGTCATGACTAGGCTAGGCTAGGCCTAGCCAGTATCGCCCGCAGCGGTCCTAGCTCGGAGTATTGAGAATCCTGCCCGTAGCCCCGAAGCCTGTCCCGTCCTATCCCCAATCCCAGCCAATCCCGGAAAAAAAAATCCCAATGTGCAGCCAATGATATAGTCATATAGTTTAAGTTATAAGTTATAAGTTGTTATAAGTTATAAGTTATAATTTATAAGTTTATAAGTTATAAGATAAGTTAAGATAAGTTATAGTAGTTATAGTCATACTTATAGATAGGCTTTGCTATAACGGTGCCTCCGCGAACATAGGGTCGCGGCAGCGCGGGCAGCGACAGTGCTGCTTGTTCAAAGACACTAGGAAATCCAGGGCATTGTCTACATCCATCCGGACCACTTGCAAAAGTTGCCAGGGACAACAAGTGTACGGTAACACTAGCCTCCTCCATGCCTCACAAATACCTATCAGCAAAAGTGGGAGGGAATCATGCTTGCTTACCCCGAGATCTGCAAACCAGTTATCTGCCGTGGCCGGGGACTCAAGCAATTGCAGATACTCGGCGATAGCCGTCTTTCCTGCTCCACCTGTCAGGATATTCAAACTCAGTTCGGCAACCTGGCCACGTGTTGATGGGCACTTGCTTTCAGGCAGTTCCAATCCAATGGACTTCAATCTGAACCTATTTTGGGCCGTCTCCGTGTACGAAACCTCATCCATGAACTTAGTCAATGGCCTCGAAATCACCAATGCCTTCGCAAACAAGACCTCAGCGGCATACATAGCCCTGCCCCTACTGCAAACAACTCTTGACGAGGACGAGAACTAACCCCGACAAAAAAGAGCGCACATCTAAACTGTTCGGGCAACAGAGGAAGCACTGTCTGCAAGGATTTGCTGTACTTTGGACATCCGGATCTGTTGCTTGAATGCCGGATTGCTGTCAGGAGCGTCTTCGTCTAAGACTGTAGCATCCTCCAAAGCAATGTCACCCGCATCTGAACGGCAGAAGCGCCACAAGGACAGAAATAATCCGTGGATGCCCACCCCTCGTGCTGCGAATTCCGCTGCCGGTTCAAATCCTTTCCAACGATACAGCAAAGGAACCTCGAATCCGCCCCCAAACGCAGCTCGCAAAGCAGAAGTCATGCGTCTCTCGAAGTCCTCATCGGATGCACAACAATCTGCCGTGCACACATGAACCAAGCCCTCATCCGCAGTCGTCTCTGCCCAGTCTGCATTCAGCATCGACAAGATGAGATCCCTTTCCTCTTCGGTTAGGATAGTGCCAAAAAGTTTCAGTTTCTTGGCATTTCTCGCCACAGCATCCCGTGTCGTCTGTGGGAGAGAAAAAGCCGGGATCCGTTGCGCCGACTTGACAAGCGATGCAATGCCAGCCTCCAGACGCTGACGAAAGAGGCTCGTGCTGGATGCGTGTGCCATCCGAACCAGACCTGTGCGAATAACAGACCAACACTGGGACCCGTATGAGCCCCGTATGACCGTATGAGTCAACTGACAGTCAACCGTATTTGAGTAACAGTAATATTAATATTAAATTTATAATTTATAATTATAATAATTATTAATATTAATATTAATATTATTATTAATATTAATCTATGACTCGACTCTATGACTCTAGGACAGTCTATGAGTGTCTGTGAATCTATTGTCGATGAATCAATGAATCATGAATGGGCCTGCTGCGACACCGGGAAGCCGTAATATGATGGGTTTCTTTGCAAGACTACCTTGGTGGTGAGCGCAGAACTGGTGTAGCACAATGTTCTTGCCACCGTAGCCATCGTCCGCCCTTTGCTTAAGCCAAAGTTGTTGTTCCATCGCGCTCAAGAGGACGTTCGTAGGAAGCGCATCAGTGCCTGATGATGTTAGTGCGTCACAGAAATTCGGAAACTGAAACCTAGAGCCTAGAGTTTTAAATTAAGTTTTACAGTCTTTTTAACACTTACTAAATGGCCTTTGAAATGGCATAGACATCAGACTCATCAGAATATCACGACCCAGGCACGGTGGAGGTGCATATAATTAACATTATAATATAAGATAAGAATAATAATTATACTCTGACAATTATATTTTTATGATATGTGATATGTGTGTGATAGACTGATATGATAGACTGCTGGACTGTACTAGTAACTATATAATATAATGTCATATAAGTCATATAATATAAATACATATTAATATAATTTTTGATTTTAATATAATATATTTTAATAATATAATATAATAACTTCTAAATTAAAATATATAATTTATGACTCATTTATATTTATACTGTATACTGAATAATTTAGATATTAGAAAGTCTAAATTCTTGATTTTGACTATCGTCCGCACAAGCTACAATTGATCACCACTCTCATTGGAATCTTGGCAAGCAGATCGTCTGCAGCTGCACCTCCCAAGCAGTCGGATGTGCCCTGGCAGGAGCAAAGCGTCCAACGCCCAACCCGGTCCATTAGCGTGGCAGCATTTGCCTGAGCCGAGCACAACCCCGAATGGAAGGGTCAGAGCCTTGAACCTCGAGCCCTTCTTTTAGACTCCTTTTCGCCTAATTCGCCTAAATCAAAATCCTCTAACCTAAACCCTTCGTTTTAAGCCCTAACCTAACACCTTAGCCTGAAGTCTAAAGCCGCTAGCCCGGTTAGCCCTGAACCAACATGCTAACATGCGGAACATATGGTAACATGCATAAAATTCCCCATCATCATTACTATTTACAACCCTACTCTAACTCGAACGTAACCCAGCCAAAAGCCAAAACCCCAGCCCAAGCCCCAGGGCAAAAACTTTACAGGAAAATTCAATCTATTATTAATTACTTGCTTACTAACTAACACTGACACGACCCTCTTGCCCGGCCTTCGGCAGCACCTGTGACGGAGAATGGACTTGCGCCCACTCCAGATCTCCCTCAGCATACCCTGACATTCTTCGAAGGCAGAAATGCTGAATCATTCCCATAAGCTGACTGACTCGGCGACCCCCCAAACGCCCGCGCTGCTCAGCCTCAGTTGAGCCTGCTCCTGGTGCAACCATAATGTTGGTATCGTCGAATTGTCGGACAAATATGCAATGACCAACGGGTGATCTGCGGAAGAATTCGAGGATTGCTGCAGCTTGTGCCCTCACATGCGAAACCAGCCCTATGATGCGCATTCTGGAAACTGTCGAATCTTTTCGACACGATGCTGCATAGTGTGTAAGCTCCCCCTCTTCGTTCAAGAATTGCAGGTCCTCTTGCCTGAGCCAGTGAAGTTGCATTCGTGAGTGCGAACAAAAACAATAACCACGACAGCTTGTAGAAGAAGAAGAAGAAGTAGTAGTAGTAGTAGTAGTAGCAGCGGTTTAGCAGTAGCAGTAGCAGCAGTAGTAGTAGTAGTAGTAGTAGCAGTAGCAGTAGCAGTAGTAGTAGTAGTAGTAGTAGTAGTGGTGGTTCTAGTAGCAGCAGCAGCAGTAGACAGTATTCGTTAAAGAACTATAAATAAAAGTAACAGTAAAAGTTTAAAAGTAAAAAGTTTAAAATTACAATATGAAGACCAGGCACACCTTCCGAAGTGCCGCAGAATTATGAGCCCGGGATGTGTCACTGAACACCACGCTTGCAAGCTGATGACCCTGCGAGTCCACCGTTGCTTTCAACCTTGAAGCCTCCTCCCTGACTTGCCTCGCAGCAATCCCCGCCGCAACAGCCAGGCCATGTGTTTTCCCCTTGGACCGCCACACCTGTTGCACTGATCCCTCCTGCGCTGGATTCTGTTCCCGCTCCACAACGGTAGCCCGTTCCTTGCCTTTGGATTCGAAAAGACGCCACATGTTCGATGGGTCACAGATCCCTTCCGAAGGAAACTAGGGTCGTAATATGTGTTGTGGAGTTTGGGCCACGGGTTGGGCTGTTCGTGGTTTAGATAGTTTAGGTTTAGTTTATTTAGATTTTGACTCCAAATCTAAATTCGAAATCTAAAATGGTAAGGGTTGTGATTTCGGGAGGGATTTTGGAGGGTCTTGTGTGGGGAATCAAGAGAACTACGGGTATATGAACCAGAACATGTGCTCAGCATACAGCAGCATGCAGCATGCAGCATGCAGCATGCATTGAGAGTGTAAGGTTTGGATCTCACGGTTCGGGGTGTAGGTGTAGGGTTTGGAGTGAAGCCCTAGAAGCCCTAGGCCCCAGACCCAAAACCCTACACCCCCAAAAACCCTAAGCCTAAACCCCAAAATACCCTAACCCCCTAAACCCAAAACACCCTAAGCCCTAAACCCTACACCTACACCCCAAAAGCCCTAAACAGCCTAAACCCTAAACCCCAAATACCCTAACCCCCTAAACCCCAAATACCCAAAACCCCCAAACCCTAAATACCCTAAACCTCAAGACCTGGGCCCGGGGTTCATGGGGGTGTCAGGGCTCAAGTGTCAGGGCTCAAGTTGAAGCTCGACCCCAGAGAACCCAAATACACCTGAATTTAGGATAATATTAATATACCGAATATACCTTAAAAGAGAACATGAAGGCCCCTAAGTCCCCTAAGTGTCACGGAATCACTGCACGGCCAGCTGACAATCCCGACTCCATCCCGACAATCACCGACGATCCCCATCACAATCTGATGGCCAAGAATGCCACTTTCACGACTTCGCGTCGATCTTCAAAGATTTGGTTGCCTCTTGTCGACAACCCTAGCGGCTGTCTAAGGCCCTAAGCAAAGATACCAGCCGTCAGAAGCACTACCGATAAGATCTGATTTGATCTGATCGAAAACCAAATGTAGCATGAATCATGAATAAATGAAGTCGGGATAGCCAGCACCATGCAGTCAAAGACCGAACCCCATGCCAGTTGAGGCCGCTTGTGCCAACGATCACCAACTTCTAAAGTACTGAATCACTGAATTTTGCGATGCTTTGACAATGGTGTCGACAGCTCGTCACGTGCTCGGGTAACTTTGGGGGTCACCGGAGAGTTAGGAGTAGAACGACAGGTGGTATTAATGTTCATCTTCTTCTGATTCTGAAGGCCAACAACTTCAAGCAAAAACCAAGATTCCTCTGATCCTTGGCTGTCCCCAGCGCACGATGGGGTCGCCGGGCTGCGCTGCTGCCACGACACATTGGGTCTCTCTGGCTCAATGGAGTCTTGTGAAGCCGGAAAAGCCTCCTCCCCCTTGTCAACAACGACCCTCGCAGAACCTTGCTGGGGAACTCCAGATGTGCACCCCTTCGATGCCAATCTTGCCACCACATGGTTACGAGGAAAATGCTTGAGGATCCGAAGCATACACATGGATTCAGTTTGAGAATCTGTGCTGTCCTTCCCGGCAGGCTGCAATGGGGACCCAAGTTTGGGGGACAGTTGCAATGGGACGCCAAACTTCGGGGATGCCTGTTGTCCCTGCGTGATGCCTCCAGGAGAAGTCAACGCAGCTGCAGCTGTCATGACAGGCTTCATGGCTTTGCCGCACACGACTGTAGACATCGCAGGGGATACTACAAGTACAGCGCACGAACAGACAGCGCACGCACAGACAGCAAGCTGCTATTGGCTATTTCAGTGACCAGGCTTTTGGCACATCACGGCCACAAGAAGACATCTGAATTCTAGTGTTTCAAACTTTCAAGCAGCAATCACTGGCAATCACATAGGCTTCAGTGGGGGGCTTTAGGCTTAGGCTGTAGGCTGCTTTCGGCTTCAGGGGTTAGACATCTGCAAACTCCGGAGGGTCTCTAGGTGCTCAGCACTTCCACTGCATAGCGCAACTCAAACAGCCGGCCTGGAATGTCTCATCCCGGGAAAGTTGACCGTGCACTCGTCGCAAGCAGCCATCCACATTCTCGAGGATGGCCAGCCTTGAGAAAGTAGGTTCATGCCAACTTCAACCGCTTGAGGTCTAGTCTAGTCAGACAGGCAGTCAATCTAGTTTATTTTTTTTTTGCCAGGATGCTTTGGGCGACAGGCCTTTATGTACCGGGAAGCTTCGACAAAGGGCACCGCATGTTTGTCCTAAGCCCCGCTGAATCACTCGCAAAACCGCAGATGCCGCAGAACCGCAGAACTATACGAAACCACAAATTGCACCAGTTGGTCCGTGAGAGACTGAGCGGTTTTTGGGGTTTTACGGTTTAGGGTTTCGGTTTAGGGTTTAAGCTGGTTTAGGGTTTAGGCTTAGGGTACTGTTTTTTGCATCCAGGCATCCAAACCCCCACCGTCTCTAGATAAGAACATGGATGATGCCGACGAGTGCTCATAGCGGAGGGTGCTTTCTTGGCTAAAAAGTTTACACGTAAAACCAACAACGTATAAATCCAAGTCCAATCGGACTGGATCACACCAGCGATCGTGGCGGTGACACCACCCGCCAAGCCTGAACAAACACAACTAACACAACTGTTATCAGTATGCTGTATGCGAAAATAGGTAAGCCTCGCGTGCTCCATCTGTCCAAAGCAACATGTCACGTCGTTGTTCATCATGAAAAAATCGCGCGTTGCTGCCTCAGATGAACTGGATATCAGAATCAGAATCTGAGACTGAGAAATGATAACTGCACGAAGCGGCCTCACTGCTACAATTCTTCGTTGAGCAGCATGACATTCAGATGAGACAGCCTCTTCAAAATTCCGGCTGCTGATGATCTGTCTCAAGGCGAAAGACGGTGCCCCAGTTCCGCTGCAAGCGGATGCGACTACCTTGTCACTCAATTGCTGCACCGATAATCACTGATGAACCGGACGGGTCGCCCTATTTCACAGCCTAGGCACTAAAGGAACCTCCAATCGCCTGAAGAGGTTTTGAGGAGGAACACCAACGGCATCCTGAAACAACTGCGGCCAATTGATGACCTGAAAGTTAGACTGTTCTTCCAGCCCTTTCCCTCTCGACCGCGAGCGGGAACGCTCCCGGTCCGCTGACCTGCGAGGTGGAGAGCTCATGAGCACAAGTGTGATATGACATCTAGATTGTGGAACTCGTCATGCCCTATGTGCAGCCATTCATATATCCGAGCAGCTGATCTCTGTCTGCACTGGCACTGTAGGATTGATACAGATCGGATAAGGGCATGGCCCGCAGCAAAGAACTAGAGTCGACGCGACACTTTTTCAACTATGCTGCCTATGCTGATGCTGGCTTTGATGTGCCGTGATCTGGCTAAATGATGAGAAATGCTCCCACATCTCTGTGACCTCGCACTCAAGCTTGTGCCGCAAACCGAGCTCACAGCCAGCCTGTCAGAGACAAATGCGATGCTTTCTCTATCTTATCTACCGTTATCTACCTAACTCTGACCTAACCACTAACCCTGGGAATGCTTAAGACTAGATTTGTCTATACTATCATGATTGAATCATGATATTCTATCTAGTTCTAAGTCTATCTGGGGGTGCACCTGCCTAAAAGTAGTCTTAAGCATTCCCAGGGCTTCCCAAGTTATGAACCTATAAAGACCGAAAAGGACGTCATGAAACCCTATGATACCAAACCCTACACAGTACTCCTACAAAACCCCTATCACACACGACCCTGCTATAAATAAATGCCTTCAAGAAGAAACAAATCTATACCTTAAAGCCCTCTTCAGCAAGTCACGGTCCTCTCGTAACCCGACGAGATGTCGTATCTGGTCGTGAGCATCCACGGTCTTCACATGAAAACATTCCTGGGGTGCGTAGGAAAACTTAGCTATGGGTTTAGCAAGAGGCCTCCGGATTTTTAACGGGTTTGGCGTAAGCAAAAGGGCACACTTTGGGCCTTGAGGGTCTAGGGCTTACGGTTGCTATATGAACCAGAGTATGTACCTCTCTACATCCATGTAGCACTTAGACGAGCTCCAGAGAGTAGTCCGTATGAGTATCCCTCTGTAAAGATACACTACACTTTACACAGGAAAGTAAGCGGGAAGAAGCTGTCAGGCTGACCCACTGAGAAGAAGTATACATGTGTGTATATACATTACATACATATACATATATACATGTATATACATATATGTTATGCATAATACACGTGGCTTTTGTGTAAGCTACATCAAAATATGAACTCAACAGAAAAAAGCGTGTCATTGAAGAATCTGCCTTAAGAACCCTCATAGGTCCATATGAAACCCAATAATCCTATGCACGTAGGACCTTCATGCTCTATTTGGGGTTCGGCTTGGTTGTTATAATAATGCCAGAGAGATTGGTGTTTGAATAGCTAGCCACGCAAACTTTAAATGCTGTTAAAAGTTTAATGCCCTTAAATGTTTTAAATCTTTAGAATTCAAATGGGCTGAATAGGCCGAGCCCTTAGTTTTGGAAAGTCAAATGGCCTTTTGAATTTCAAGAACATTGAAAATGTTGAAAATATAACTCCGTCAGCAATTTTCATTTCTATGTTTTTTAAATGTTGACGCCCCTAATTTGTTGATCTGTACAATTTAAATGGGCCAGCCATTTACATTGTAAACTGTTTTGATAGTTTAATGCTCTTAAAGTCTTAACGTCTTTAAAATTTTAATGGGCTAAATAGGCCAAGCCCTTGATTTTGGAAAAGTCACAAGGCCTCGCAAATTGTAACATATCTGTAAAAAAAATTCTACAAGTTAAAATGGGCCAGCCGTTTGAGTTTTGTTGTTTTGCCCGCAAATTCTTGAAAATCCTTACAGTTTAGATGGGCCAACCATTTAAATTTAGAATTCCTTTTTCATGTTGATGCCCTTAAATTTTTTTGAATCTGAACGATTGAAAAGGGCTAAATAGGCCAAGCCCTTGGTTATGGAAAAATTCAAAAGCCTTTAACCGTTAAAAAACCTTAAATTTCAAATGGGTTTAGACTTTAAACTTTGAAAATGTTTCAACATCAATGCCCTTAAAATCTAAAAATCTATAAACTCTTTGGAGTCTAAACTGGCCAAGCCTGTGGCTTTAGAAAAGTTAAATGGCCTTTAAGATTTCAATCCTGTAAACAGATAGAAATTACAAAATTTTGGCTTTTTGATATATTTTGATGCCCTTAAACTCTTGAAAATCTTGAAAATGTGAATGAGCCAGCCATATACTTCAATTTCAAAACAAAATTAACAGAAACTAAAACCTTGAAATTCTTCCATGGCCTACTCCAGATGGTACTCTATCAGACAGGAATCGCGTTCCCTTATAGCACCATGTGAAACTCTTTTCAAACCTCTGCCGCCAAAAACCCTGCACTCCTGAATTCAGTGCCCAGACTCCACAGGAATCGTATTGCCATATCCATCCCGGAGTGCCAGATGCATGGCCTGCGCCAGAAACAATCGCTCTGTGTCCGGTCGGTTCCTGAGCTCTTGAGGAACCTAAGTTTAGGGTTTAGAGTGTTCCAAGGACCATAGTTTTGGGGTTTAGGGTTTAGACAGCTTCGGACTTGAAGTATGACATCCTACCCTAAAAGTCCAGAAACCTGGGTGCTATAGGGCATGTACAGGGCTTACGGGACAGTACCCCAATGTATAGCTCACCGGGGCTTCTCGGGATGATAGGAGCATATGGCAGAAAGTTCGCTGCCGCGTGCCCTCTTATGGTGGACTCAGCAAGGAGTTCCCGAAGAGCCGAGATTCACTGCCTCTATGAAGCGCGCTCTGTCCTCTTGCGTCGCAAGACACTGCATGAAGTCGGTACCGGCGTTGTTGCTGGCACGGAAGAGCATTGACGCGAGATTCGGCATGTCTTTCACCAGGCGCAATGCTGAGTCCAAGAAGAGATGTGCATCACAGAAAGTTGCCAATAAGGACTCGCATGCTTTGGCTTCGTTCTTCAACATTGCCGTCTCTAAGCTCTTCTCGACAATTGAGCAAGTCGTGTGCTCCAGCCAGGTGCTAATGAGGCAAGATAGCAGTGACAGTGCCGTGTCAATGGCCAGCGAGTTGTCAACGAAACGCACGTAGAAATCGGCTCGGGGACCCCGGGGTCCCATTTCCGGTGTGTTTCTGTCTCGCGTCCACTCTGTGGCCACATGCATGCACAAGTGGCAAACTAAGTTGCTGAAGACCACCAGCCTTACCGAGTTCGTCAGCGGTACGATGCTGCAACGCAGGAGCCATGTCATCGAGATCGCCATGACGAGGTGACGTCCTCCTATCATGCCCGGCAGGAGCGAAATGGATAGAAGCAGCATCAACAGGAAGTAAGCGAAGTTCATGAATCTCCAAGTCATTCTCCCGGATGCGATAAGGCCTGTAACTGCAAGCAGGATTACCTCCCAAGTGACCAGCACCACATCACGCTGAATCCGCTCCATGAACGTGTCACCGGCAACTTGATAAAATCGGTATGCTGCGCTCAGGAGCAATCCAACAGCCGCCGCTGATTTCGCAATCTGCATCCGGTACTGATTCTGCAGCTGTGTGAGCTTGGAATCTACCTCTTTGCGAGGCCTCTGGATGCAGCACAAGCACTTGCAACAGCGCCACAGCCATTTGGGCAACTTCCGTATCATGTCAAGGCCACCCGTTGTCACCAAAACAAAGAAAAGCACCTCTCAGGGGCCAAGCAGGACTCAAGGTTATGAGAGGGTTTTGGGGCATGTTATATTATAACTATGAGAAGGAACCAGGAACCCCGAAACTAGTATTGGTAGTTACTATTAATTTAGGCCCCTATATGACGTGGGTTGATGCGAGCTTGGGTGGGCTTGGGTTCGAGCGAGACTGGTGCTCAGGACTCATTTGACGTTGCGGGATTTGCTTTCGGGTCAAGGGTCTATACTCCAAATTTGCTGAACCAATCATAACTACGCTCATAGTCATAATCGTGGTAGCAATAATCCTACTAGTAAGCCCTATGGCTGTAATGTCAGAAGAAGCGCCGGGAGCTGGGCGACGGCGAAAGCCATGGTCCACTCAGAGGACGTCGTCTCCTTGCCCAGAGCCGGCTCGATCGCTTCAAAGAGCTCCATGGCGGAATCCAAGGATTTCAGCAGAGCTAGGCAGAACCGGCCAAGGCTTTGGACCCCTTGTTGGGGGAAGATGTCTTATCGCCTGGACTTGCATAAAGGGCTAGGCGCCGTCCTAATGTAATCATCAGATCCGTCCACAGAGGCACCGGTATAGGCTGAGTTGGATGGGTTGGGTTTTGGGGGATTAAGGCTTCGAGTACCGGGGCTTGCGATGGGAAGGCAGAACTGAGCCTTCGTATCCGGCGATCACAAGACCACCATGTCGTTGGGGCCTGCATAAAGTAGGTACCTGATGAAGAAGCCCTGGTCCCAAAACCCCCTAAATAGTAGGACTTGTATAAAGAACCCCAATAACAAGGCCAGGTTTCTTGATCAGGATTGAATTTTGAAAAGCATCTTACTACTGGGTTTCACGGTCGGTGCCCTGGACGCTCACTCGGATTCGGTGTTGTGCAGTGAATGAAAGGTTGAGGTTGCGGGTACACTTGAACCTGAAGGTTCGTGGGTAGCTTGCGCCTTGACTACTGCTATGAGCCCTCTTTTGCAGTTACCCTAGTGTGAGCCTACCTGCTCACAACACGATTCTTCGGTCACGTCGTTACAAGACTTGCTTGCTGACGCTAAAGATAGCGCGTAAACAGGTCGCTGTGGGATACAATTCAGCTTGAAGGCACTCCCCCTGCGATAACCAGGCCCCGGTACGTACTTCAAACTGGCACAAATAGACCGAATCTTCACACCCATCGCGTCTCAGGTTTGGCTGTCTGAGATTTAGGGCAGTGTTCAGGGTTTAGGGCGATTCCCCTGCTGTCCCACGCCTGTGAAGCCTGACTGCTGGCGCAAGTTTTGCCGACTGAGCTTGTGGCTCTGTTGCCAGTCTCACGTTGTGGCGTGGCACAGGTACTGGCAGGTTTCGCCAGACCAATGCTGCAAGAGGAATCGTTATCAGTGCGAAACCAAGGGGACTCAAATCACGTGGAAGGTGCTCGTCAAGGAAGGAGTTGAGAAAGGGGAAGGCATTGAAGATGAAGATCCCTGGCAGTAAAAGAAGCAAGGACTTAGTATAATCCAGTAA
>CAJNJA010096097.1:136-19253 GCA_905231915.1 Symbiodinium necroappetens
GTTTCTACAAGGGTACTATAAGGGTTCGATATGGGTAGTTTTCTACATTACTTTAGGGTCCCTTTTAGTTTAGGGTTTAGGAAAGTAGGGGTTTAGGGCTTTAGGGGTTTAGGGTATCTGGGTAGTTCTCTAAATTAGGGTCCCTTTCAGGGAACTTTTTATAAGGGTGCCGTACTATATTGGGAACCCAAAAAGGGACCCTAATTTAGAGAACTACCCATGTGTGTATACTACAACATACATCGAAGCCCCATGCGACTTACTACTTCTACGACGGCCAACATAGATTCTTGATTCAGACTCAGACGTAAGGCATCGGTTGTGATGCTGCCTAAGTTTGCTTTGTGACCGAGTTTTTTTTACTAATGTCGCCCCTGAACCCTGTAATTATGAAGTGCGGCTTGTATTAGTGGGGATTCTGGTGTGTGTGTGTGTGTATATACATATATACTACACAGGGCTCCTGGCGGTCCTAGGGTACTATTATGTGGATGCGTGAGATGCGAAAAGCGGATCTCATAATGTGAGCTTTGTAGCACACACAGACCTATACAAAGTTTCAGCTTACAGAACCCGCAAGAGAGGCTTAGAAAAAACATAACAACGAAAGGCCGGATTAAATCTTGCATCATTGCAAGATGAACCATAAGCCCGGAATCCCGGACCCTAAGCACTACCACCAACTTGATATCCTTTTTCATACTGAGCCTCCATACAAAGTTCTCTGTATCCACAGCATCAGCTCCGCAAGCTTACGCCCTGAACAGTTCCTGGAACTCCGATCCCCAAATTGAACTCTGAATACCCGAAACCCTAAAACCCTAAAACCCTAAAACCCTAAACCCTAAAACCTAATACCCTAACACCCTAACACCCAAATTCAACTCCGAAACCCTACACTCTAACATTCTAAGTCCTGAAAACCCGAGAGCCCCAAACTCAACTCTGAAACCCTAAACCCTAAAACCCTGAAGCCCTAAACCCTCAACCCTCAACCCTCAAACCCTAAACTCTAACATTCTAACTCCTGAAAACCCGAGAGCCCCAAAACCAAATCCAGGAAGGCAATGACACCGAGTTCCTTTCTGAGAAGCTTATCGAGCCACTCCTGGAGGCGAGGAAGGACTACCCTACCCATAGGCCCCTAAGTAGTTCCTTTTTAATTTATGGTTTATCTTTAGAATCCTATAAGGTAATCCCAAAAAGGAACTACTAAGGGGCCCTATGGATAGTTTTGGGATTCTGGAGGCGAGGATAGGAGTTAGGACTTAGGGTTTAGGGTTTTAGGGTTTAGGGCTTGGGGTTTAGGGTTTAGGGTTTAGGGTTTTAGGGCTTAGGGTTTAGGGTTTAAGTTGGGGTTTTGGGAGTTAGGACTAGGGGGACCTTGGGGATATAGACCCTCTCAAACAAGGTCCCCTTTAAGAGAGCCATAAGTAGGGTTAAGAAGGGTCCCCTTTAAGGGGTCTCCCTAATACTACCTAGGAGAGGAAGGACTGCCCTAAACCCTAAACTGAGGGCAAGTCCAGGACCAAACCATGCAGGAAGGGCTGTGGGGTTTAAACCAGGGTTTAGGAATCAGCCTTCAAGGCTTGGGGTTTGGGGCTTCGGGTTGACATTGTAGGGATTAGGGTTGAAGATTTGGGGCTTAAAGCTTCGGGTGGAGAATTTAATTAGGGTTGTGGGTTTAGGGTTTAAGGGTCTATAGGGTTTAGGGCAAAATAGAGGGCTTAGGGTTTAGGGCGAAATAGGCGGGCTGGAGTAATTATTAACAAGACTACCTTGGAAGCAATGTCGCCGCGACGAGCTGCCTTCTTAGCGTACCCATAGGCCCCTAAGTAGTTCCTTTTTGGGATTACCTTAAAAAGGAACTACTTAGGGGCCTATGGGTAGTTATAGTTCGAAAATAAGGGCCCAATTTTGGGGTCTTTATAATAAGGATTCCTACTATTTAGGGTACTATATTCGGGTCCCCTATTTTCGGAAACCCCCATATTAGAAGTAGATGCCATCTAGAGCTTCCTAAGACTACTTGGTTTCTCCCCTGATCCTTCATGCAGGGTTTTACGGTGTACACGTGGGGAGTTTACGCATGTTCCGTCAGCTACGGGTTTAGAGGTCATGGAGTTTAGGAGCTAAACCCTAAACCCTAAACCCTAGGGTCTACATCTGCAACTGTAGAATCAGCATCTAGCTTGGCATTCTGACCGGGGCTGCGCTCGGTGAAATGCAGAAACCCTAGACCCAGTGGCCCTAAACCCTAAACTACTGTTGATGATATAGATCCTGCATTACCTTAAGGACCCGAAACCATGGGAATTATAACTGGTATATTCCTTATTATGGGTAATGCAGGAGTTATATCATCGACCGTAGCATTCTGTAGAGTTCCTTCATAGACGTACCTTGCATGACAGTAAGCTACAAGAGCTTCTGAAAGGGCTTAGGTTTCTGCGGTGTGGCGTAAGACGTAGGGTCAGCCAAATGGAGCATTAGCAACTGCGTCATGTTCAGGAGTTCCAAACGCAACTGAGTTCAGCGTTTAGGGCCAGGGTTAGCTTTGGGGTTTAGGATTTAGGCTAAGGGTTTACTGGGTTTGGGCTTCAGAAGACCCTTCTAGAATCCGATTCGCGCCCTCAGTCGTTCAGGGTGTCCTTGAATACTGATTGGGATCCGAAACTGTATCTAAACCTTAAACCCAAGGCGGTCGAGACATAGTGATAGCAGGGTAGTCCACAATGCAGGAATCCATCTAGGCATGTGTTCTCGGGCTTAAGTGTGGGGATTCGTTTGTTTCAATATTTTTTTTTGCGGTTCTGACTTTGGTTGTTTTGAGATAGGGTCAAGATTCGAATCTATGTGCTTGCTGCGCCTTGATCGGGAGTTCTCAGCCACGCCAGGCCTCAAATCCTAAGCCGTTCTGCCAAGCACGAAGCCCCAAAGCACAAGTGGCCCAACGGAGATAATCGTAATCAAGATACTTGTCAAGCCGCTGAACAGAGACAGGTACTCTGTCGGAAGGCTAGCACTTACCTAATTACTAATTTGCCCTGAAAACCTTAACTGTAGAAAGAAACATAGAAACAATAACATGCATGAATACATTTCTGTATATGTCGAAGAACAAACGGGCAAGCAAGCAAACAGGCAACCACATAAACAATACAAGTTTCGCATGTGTGTGTGTGTATGTATGTATGTATGTATGTATGTATGTATGTATGTATGTATGTATGTATGTATGTATGTATGTATGTATGTATGTATGTATGTAATGTATGTAATGAACGTAACGTAGGTAATGTATGTAATGTATGTAATGTATGTAATGTATGTAATGTATGTAATGTATGTAATGTATGTAGTGTAATGTAATGTCATGTCATGTAATGTAATGTAATGAAATGTAATGTAATGTAATGTAATGTATGTAATGTATGTAATGTAAGTATGTATGTATGTATGTATGTATGTATGTATGTATGTCACGGTACGCATGTATGCATGCATGTATGTATGTATGTATGTATGTATGTATGTATGTGTATGTACGTAATTTTGTGTTCATGTAATCTTGGCTTTCTTCTGGTTGGCTCTTAGGACTTTAACTTTTTGGGTTTCTATAGGCACAATAATAAGGATGCTAAAAGTTTAACTTTTAGGAGGGGTCCAGAAGTCATCCAAGTAATAATGTATGTGTATATATGTATATATGTGTTTTATACATATACACACATGTCTGTAGGCGTCTATGCCTGTATGATTCTGTATGAAAAGCCCCCTAAACCCTAAACCTTAAACCCTAAACCCTAAAGCCCTAAACCCTAAACCCTAAAACCCTGAGCCCTAAAGCCCTAAACCCTTATAACCCGGAGCCTCCCTAAGCCCTATGGCAAAACAAGCGGAGCGAGTGGAGGTACTGGAGTCCGAGAGCCCCGCGTGCTCCGCAGCGGATCTTCGGGCCGCTGGCCTCAGGGGAGGTCTTAGGGTTTAGGGATTAGGGTTTGGGGTTTAGGATTTGGGGTTTAGGGTTTCGGGATTAGGACTTAGGTTAGTGTTGAGGCTTCAGGGGTTTAGGGATTAGGGTTTAGGGATTAGGGTTTGGGGTTTAGGGTTTAGGATTTAGGGTTTAAGGTTGAGGGATTAGGGTTTAGGGATTAGGGTTTAGGGATTAGGGTTTAGGGATTCGGGTTTAGGGATTAGGGATTAGGGTTCAGGGATTAGGGTTTAGGGAGCAGGGTTTAGGGTTTAGGGATTAGGGTTCAGGGATTAGGGTTTAGGGATTTGGGATTCGGGTTTAGGGTTTAGGAATTCGGGTTTAGGGATTAGGGATTAGGGTTTAGGGATTAGGGTTTAGGGATTAGGTCTTAGGGTTTAGGGATTAGGTCTTAGGGTTTAGGGATTAGGGTTTAGGGATTAGGATTTAGGGTTTAGAGTTAAGGATTTAGGGATTAGGGTTTACGGATTAGGGTTTAGGGAGACCCCCTTTAAAGGGGACCCTTCTAAGCCCTACTTCTGGCTCTCTTAAGGAGACCTGATTGAGAGGGTTTCCATCCCCAAGGGCCCCCCTAATCCGAACTCCTAGAGGGGGCTCTTGGTTTCAACACTGATGCTTTTAGGGTTTAGAAGGGCTCATTAGGGTTTCAGGGTTTACATATGCCATGC
Source organism: Symbiodinium necroappetens (assembly GCA_905231915.1). Lineage (NCBI taxonomy): Eukaryota > Dinophyceae > Suessiales > Symbiodiniaceae > Symbiodinium > Symbiodinium necroappetens. The sequence goes on from CAJNJA010096097.1 coordinate 4,799, forward strand.
AAGGGTATAACTACATCGTTTAGGGTTTAGGGGTTTAGGGTGTTTTGCATGATTTTCCAGGATGGAGGCTTTTCGGTTTATACCAATTGAGGCTTAAGGTGTTTATAGTGGTTTAGGGGGACAAAGGGGTCATTTCATTTTCAAGGTGGGTGCCTGTTTATAGTATGGGCACTGACTTTAAGATTTCCGGAAATCATGGGCCTAAGAGGGCTTAGAGCTCCAGCTGTGAAGGCGGTCCGCGCACGGGTTGACTGCGACGTGTTTCGGAGCGGTTCTTGAGGGCTTTACCCTAAACCCTAAACCTTTAACCCTAAACCCGAAACCCGAAACCCTAAACCTTAAGCCCTAAACCTGAAACCCTAAACCCTAAACCCTTTAAGAGGGTTCGAATCGACATCCAAAAGAGTTCCCGGATTCAAGCGAGTTCTTCAACAAATTCAGAGTTTGAGGGTTTAGGGGTTCTGGGCTTGGGGGGAGGACTCAGGGTTTGGAAAGGGTCAGAGGCTTGGACGTTCTTTTCTGGGAGTTTAGGGTTTAGGGTTTGGTTTTGGAGTTGGGTTTGAGGATTTGCGGCATTTTGGCTTAGGATGTGGGGGGGTTTCGGGTTGGACCGGTCGGCGGATCAGTGCCAGAGCCTCCAGGCCCCAACCCCAGTGGTGCGTAGCCCGGGGGTGTGACGGAAAGTCTGCGCCACGTAGAAGCCACGAGGCATTTGGCCCCTAAACCCTAAACCCTAAACCCTAACTTGATATTCATAAAGTTGCAGATCACAGCGAGGCGTCAACCTCCCAGCTACTCCACCGGCTTTGGGGCGAGAGATCGGGCATTGCAATATTGTTCCTTAGAGTTTGGGGTTCACGGTCCAGACTTTTGGATTTAGGGGGGTTTACGGCTTCAGGGCTTTTTAAGGTATTCGGTTTTAGGATTTAGGGGTTTAGGGCTTCAGGGTTTTTAAGGTATTAGGTTTTAGGGTTATAGGGATTTAAGGCTTCAGGGCTTTTTGAGGTTTTCGGTTTTAGGGTTTAGGCGTCCTGGAATCCAGGAGTCCTAGAGGTTAGGGGTAAGGGTCTGGGGCTTAGGGTCTGAGTTACAGCGGGCGTACGGCACCCTTGTAACAAGGACGCTAAAAGGGACCCTAGTTTAGAGAACTACGCAGATACCCTAAACCCTAAACCCCTAAACCCTAAACCCCTAAACCCTAAACCCCTAAAGCCCTAAAACCCTAAACCCTAAACCCTAAACTAAACAGGGAGCCTAGTCTAGAGAACTACCCACCTCGAGTCTTGGGATGAGGTCTACATCGTGGGCATCCTCAAGAACGTCTCCAATGACACAGCGAACCAGAAGTCGGAATCTCGGGACCTACTGTTGATGACATAAACCCTTAGCATTACCTTAAGGACTGTAGGGTTTAGGGTTTTAGGATTTAGGGTTTAGGTTTTTGGGCGTTTAGGGGTTTAGGGTTTAGGGTTGAGGAAATAATCCTGCATGACCTTGGGGACCCTAAACTATGGGAGTTATGGTATATTCCTTATCATTGGTAATGCAGGATTTATATCATCAACCGTACCCCATGAGTCTTTGGCTCTTACTCGTGCTGTAGGGTTATAAGGGCCTACAGCTCAGTGCTCAAGCTGCAGGCTTTTTTTTTGTGGGGGACTTTCGGATTTGGCGGGGGTTCGAGTTCCTAGACTTGAACCTTTTGGGATGTATAGAAAACTTCAATAACCTTAGTAGCTGGGTAGGTAACCTTTAACTTTTTGGGGTTGATATAATCCTTCCATAATTGAAGAGGTTAGCCTTTTTTTTGGGCTAGGGTACTCAGCCCCTAAACTAAACCCTAAACCCCTAAACCCTAAACCTTAAACCCCTTAACCCTAAACCCTAAACCCCTGATTCTACTACTGTTGGCAAGCTTGAGCTTACGATCTCGGCAACGAAGCTTAGCACTTAGCGCTCCCGCGTCTAGGGCCGGGCTGGGCCTTTCCTAAATACTAAAGGAACGGTGAATTTCGTAAGTTCCATAAGGGTTCTAAACTTAGTAGCTGAATGACTACACTTGAAACTTTTTGGGGATAAGATGATCCCTTATAGACCTGAAAGTGTACGCTCTTTTCGTGCTTATGCACTTAACATTTAAGTCTGTAAATGGCTCTGTCAACGGGCTGAAGAACGATTCCATACCGGGCGCTATGAGAGTTCTAGACTTGAAGGACCCGGAGACTTCGAAAACTATTTATGTCCGCTTCTAGCCCCTATGGAGGTACAACTCGCCCTACTACACCCCTAAACCCTCAACCATTGCTAGACCCAAAACCCTAAAACCCTAAAGCCCTAAAACCCTTACCCCTAAACCTTAAGCCCCTAAACCCTAAACCCCGGAACCAGGGCTTATAGCCTTTGGGTCACGGCCTGGCCTTGGTTCCTGGGATCTCTCCAGACGGCTCCTTAGGAAATCAGAGCTGCAACTTCAGTTCGGCGAAACGGGTTTAGGGACCCTTAACCCTACGCCCCAAACCCTAAACCCTAAACCCTAAACCCTAAACCCCAAACCCTAGTCGTAAGGTAGCTCAAAGTGCAAGAGCTACTTGGAGGTTTCGGGGACTTAGTAGGTGGGGTTATAGGTACCATAGTTGGGGTTATAAGTAGATATGACTATAGTTACTTTACTTAAAACCCGACTTACTAAGTCCCCTGAACCTCCAAGTATCGCCCTAAACCCGATAAACCCTTATAAACCCTAAACCCTGCTGTCAGCGCAAGAGCCATCGGATGAGGTTTTTGGCCCAGCGCGGTGCTGTGGGCTCACTGCTCCCTGGTCTTGGATCGGGTTTTTGCTTTCTCTTGGAACCTGATTCAGAAAACCCGAAACCCTGGGTTTTAACCTGATTAGGAAACCCTGGGTCTTAATGAACTACTGTAGGGTTCCTTTTAGGGTTTAGGGGTTTAGGGGTTTAGGGTTTAGGGTTATACGGTTGATGATATAAATCCTGCATTACCCATAATGAGGAATATACCATACTTCCCATAGTTTAGCGTCCTTAAGGGAATGAATCAGGGTCCCTTTTAGGGTCCTTGTTATAAGGGCGTCCGTACTACTTTTGGGACCTAAGAAGAGCCCTAATTTGGAGAACTCCGCATAGGAATCCTACGAGTCCGGGGGGGGTTACAGTGCGATCAGGTTCCTACATTACTGAAACGTACGGGCCTGATCAATTAGGGGATAGGGATCCTGTTTTTATTTTTTTTTGATCTTTGTGGTTTAATTTTTTGATCCTAATTTATTTTTTTTGATCCCTCACCCTCATCAATTAGAAGATGGGTCCCTTTTTAAAAGGGTCTACAAGGGATACTGTCCGGGTTACTATGACTAGAAAGGTTTAGTAGAGGGGCCTGAACAACTGGAATAGGGGTTTTTGGGGTACACCATAGTTCTATTCGGAACTTTTGGGGGACAGTAGTAGTACTCTGTCGGCTTCTGTGTCATCAGTCATCAGTTTTCGTTTCCTCAGCTGCACATGGTAGTAGTCGGAGGTAGCAGTGGAATAGTGCAATCCGGACGTTTACGATGATTGCGGTCAAGAAGAAGGCGAACCTGTTGTGAGCTGATGGTGATTGCGCTGGGTGTTTGGATGATGTGAGGTGCGAACTACTGTTGGAAACAGTCTGGCAGCTTCTCTGTGCGTCCTTTAGAAGCGAACATCTCTATCAAACCCTAAACCCTAAACCCTAAACCCTAAACCCTAAACCCTAAGCAGTTCGACTCCCGCCGTTTATGTTACGTGGCAGCGGGCCAAATGTGCCGAAAACCCGAGCTCATGAGTTTCAAAGGAATCACTACTGTTGATGACATAAACCCTTAGCAAGACCTTAAGGACTGTAGGGTTTAGGGTTTTAGGATTTAGGATTTAGGGTTTAGGGTTTAGGGTTTAGGATGATATAAATCCTGCCAAGACCTTAAGGACCCTGAAACTATGGGAATTATGGTATATTCCTAATGATGGGGTAATTCTGGACTTATATCATCAACCGTATCATTCTGATTTTGGCAAAGAAACAACAAGGGCTTTCCAGTGTCCCATCAGGAAGAGGGCCGGCAGAAGAGACAAACGCAAGACACCTTGAACCCTAAACCCTAAAACCCTAAACCCCTAATGCCTAAACCCTAAACCCTAAACCCAAACCTTGAACCCTAAAGCCTAAAGCCCTGATCCTTAACCCCAGCAGCGTTGAACCTTAACTCCTTCAAGCCCACTTCAGCAAAACTTGACCGTGGAAATGGGTTTAGGGTTAAGGGTTTAGGGTTTCGGGTTTAGGGTTTAGGGCTTAGGGCTTAGGGTTTAGCATGAAGAATCATAGTAAGAATGAGAAAGTTTTTGGTATAGCAGTACGGTAAATGCCCAAATCCAACAGACGATGCGATAAACGCTGAACGCCACATCCTAAACCCCCTTCCCCTTCACAAAAAGACCATAAAGCGATAAGGCCTCAACCCTAAGCATACAAAAAAGACAAACCCTAAACCCTTAAGGTTCAAGCTACACGGCCTAAACCCTATAAGCCCCCCCAAAAAATAGACAAACCCCAAACCCTTAAGGTTCAAGCTACTGGATCCCAGCAAACTCGTGGTTGGCGGGCCCAGAGCAGGGCTGGTGGGGATTTGTTTTCTGGAGTTTCGGGTGTAGGGGGGGGGGGTTAAAGGTGTTGATGAGTGTTAACATGGGGTTGCTAAATGGTTTTTCTGGTAGTATAGGAAGTTTCGGATTTTGGATTAATGTTGGGTTCTACTTTGTGGACTAGTGCTAGGGCTTATCGCCAAGCTCTAAGCCATACACATTTTCGGCCCGGAGATTAGAGCTGGGGTTCAGGGTATGCGCGACGTTTTTTTTAGGTTTTTGGTTTAGGGTTTTCAATCCAACGGACGCGGCGCAGTGTAGTTTTTGACGTGTCGGGTTAGGGCTGTTTCCTTGGAGTGTGGTATAGTGGCAGGTGCGCTGCAGGGCTTTATGGTTTTGATCGTACCGGGTTTGGTTTGGGGAATCTTGCTTAGGCAATGGGACAACTTGTTCGTGGCTTTACATAGTTGGTCTATCAAAGCTTGAACTTTTGGGGTTTAGGGTTTAGGGGGCCATTTTTTTGTAGAAGAGAGGAACTGTGGGATTTCGGGCTTATGTCCAGGGGTGAAAGTTTACTTAAAGTCTTAAAGGATCAGGGGACTTAGTAAGTCGGGTTACAAGCACCTTTATGGAGATTCGAAGTAGATATAGACCCTAAATCCTAAACCCTAAAAGCTGTAGTTCGCCTTCGGCGAACTACTTAGTCAGTCCACTGAAACTCCAAAGCCGGGTAGTGCCTCAGGGTTTCGGATTCGTGGTAATAGTGGGTTTAGGGTTTAGGGCTTAGGGCCTGGACCCTAAACCCTAAGCCCTACAGTGTTGTCCCTTGCAGCTTGCATGGTCTTGGACGAGAGCCAGAATGACATTTGCCTCAAGCAACACAGTGCACAGCTATCACGACCTCGACATTCGAGCCAAACAAGGCAGATGCCGAGCCCCGCACTCAGAGCAAAACATATCCTTGCCGAGGACGTCAGGCAGAATAATAAAACCCAGGCTGGACGACTACGACGATATGATCGCCACGATCAAAGGATGTGGCAAAGGTCAGCAATCGCCGAGGCCCCGCATGCCCACGCAACAGTCGCAACGTGCGAGATGCGTGAGATCCCTCAGCCCTTCCTGATTTCCTGAGAGTTTTCCTCAGCATGGCTCACCCTGCTCTGGCTTACCTGAAGGATGGCTATGACCCTGAGGCTAACCTGAGCATCAACCGACTTCATGGCCAAGCCTACATCCGCTGCCCTAACTGTCCTGAGGTCAAGGTCTACCTGAGTAGGCTTTTTCAGCGAGTTACCAGTTCTGTCTTCGGGTAGAGGGTTTCGGGAGTTTCGGGTTGATTGAACGATCAGCAGATTCAGTGGGTAGAGCTAGAAGGCGTACTTAAACTCCACCTACTCCGTCCCCGGAACGTCCCAGGAAGGATTTAGCGTAGAGCTCAGGTAAACTGTTATTGGATTGGGTAGAGGCTCTAAATCCTGAAACCCTAAGCCCTAAATCCTGGATCCTAAACCTAAGCCCGAAAGGCCCAAACCCTAAATCCTGAATCCTAAACCCCAAACCCTGAAGGCCCTAAATGAAGGCCCTTAAACCAGTAAACCCTAAACCTTCAAAGCCGCCTCGCCGAACCCTAAGCCTCTCTGGTGCAGGGTTCAGAGGACTGGGTTCTTGTTTAAATTACCATAATCGGGAAACCATATGGGTAGTTCTCTAAATTAGGGTCCCTGTTTAGGTCCCCAATATAGTACGGCACCCTTACAGAAAGGGACCCTAAAAGGGACCCGAACATTATTTACTATAGATTCCTATTATGGTAGCTTAAACTAAATTCCTAAACCAGAACCCAGAGGAAGAAAATAGCATTCACTTGGGCCGAGCCTGTAAGCAGACACCCGTGGCCAGTTTCTCCCGTTTAAACCCAACGTTCCCTAAAGCAGGTTCAAACCCTAAACCCTACACCCTAAACTCTAAACCCCTAAACCCGTAAACCCTAAACCCCGAAACCCTAAACCAATAAACCCTAAACTCTACAGAGGTTTAGGGTTGGAGTATTTTGGGAGTGTAGAGCTCAGGGTTTCCAGGGTTTTCGCAGGGGCTTGGGGCTTTGAAATCGTAGGGTTCTTAATTCCTAACCCTAAACCCGAAACCTCTAAGCCCCTAAATCCCTAAACCCTTAAGCCCTAAACCCCTAAACCCTGAAACCTACACCCTAAACCCCAACCCTAAACCCTAAACCCCTAATTAAACCCTCAACCCTAAACTCTAAAACCTTAAACCCTAGAGCCCTTAACCTTGAAAGCATTCCATGCGCAGGGAGGCGCCAAGGAGGCGCCACTGCTCATCCAAGTGACCGCAGCTTTGAGGACTCCGACGAGGGCTTAGGGTTTAGGGTTTTAGGGGTTTCTGGGTTTGGGTTTTAAGGTTTAGGGTTTTAAGGTTTAGCAAGTTAGGGTTTAGGGTTTCGGGGTGTTTGGGTTTTGGGTTTAGGGTTCAGGGCTTAGGGTTTACGGTTTTAGGGTTGAGGGTCTAGGTTTTAGGGTTTAAGGTTTAGGGTTGAGGGTTTAGGGTTTACGGTTTTAGGGTTGAGGGTTTTAGGGTTGAGGGTTTAGGGTTTAGGCTCTTGATGAGTCGTTGGGTCCTGGGTTTAGGGCTTAGGGCTGCTAGGGCTTTGGGGTGTTAGGGTTTAAGGGTAGGGGCTCCTTTAAGGGTTGTAAGGGTTCAGTAAAGGGCTACTATGGGGCTTAGGGTTCAGGGTCTGTTTAGGACGGAGGTTTGTGAGTGTACATTTGGGGTGTCCTCCTGCGGGCTCTCGTCTTAAACCCACCCTAAACCCCAAACCCTAAACCCCCAAACCCTAAATTACCCTAAACCCTAAAACCTAACCTTACTTCATGAACCCCCCCCAATCTGCCACCCGGGCAACCCTGGGCCGGAAAATCATCAAACCCTAAGCCCCAGAGCGTTACCCAGAAACGGTATAAGTCCACTTAGGGTTTAGGGTTTATGGTTTAGGGTTGAGGATACAGCCCTGGAAACCCTACAGCCTGAGACATCTTACAAGCCCCAAACTCTACCTACAGCCCTGAGCCCCAGAACCCTGCAGCCCTAAACCCTTGAAACCGACCGCAGGAATCTTGCCAGCAACCAGTACAAGCAGTTCCTCACCGCGGAGCGGCTCACTTCGTTGACAAAGTCGGTGAAACCCAGAAGGCTGTATTAATCGAAAAGGGTTCAAGGTGATTGGCTGTTAGGGTTTCGGGTTATACCCTACACCCGAAACCCTAAGGCTAAGTTTGTGTTGGATATCGGGTTGAGGTCTAGTCTAGTGTGCAGAAATCTTAAACATGGTTCCCCCCCACATGTTGTCATATATCAGCCTTCAGCCTACGAAAGTTCATCCTCTGGGTTCCCCTTGATGTTTCCCTAAGGGTCCATGTGCCCAAATAGTGTATATTTTGGCGCCAAAGTCCCTATACAGGGACTCTATTAAGGCCAATGTATATACTATTTGGGTACATGGACCCTTAGGGTTTAGCATTTTTTACTAAATGGTCCGCCCTTCAAAGAAAGTTAGTCCGATCAAACCGCCACAAGCCCAAACACATCCAGGAGACTGTTAGGGTATAGGGCGGCTAGGGTTTCGGCTGCCGCAGAGACGGCGGTCTACACTGTTGAAGGTTTTCCGGAATTAGCCCTAAACCCTAAACCCTACTAAACCCTACTAAACCCCTAAAACCCTAAACCCTTACACCCTAAAACCCTAAACCCGAAAGGCTAAGCTCTAAAGTCCTAGATTGACGTCAACATGTGCCTGCCTCCCACGTCACTGTAGGAGCAGTGGTAGCGAGCAAGGGCACGCCTCAAAAACAGTTCCCAAGGTTTAGGGGTTTAGGGTTGAGGGTTTAGGAGGTTTAGGGTTTAGGGTTTAGGGAAAGGTTTTCCCTAAAACCTGCAAGAGCCTGCAAGATGCTGCCAACTCACTTGGTCAGAGTCATAGCTCTCTTTCGGTTCGTGCACCATGGAGCCTCTGATGCTGGCCACTGGCACGATCCTGCGAGCACGATTGCCGGACAGGCGGCCAGTAGCTAAAGTGCCCGGTTGCGATGCCAGCCTGCGCTCGGTAGTGTACACCGTCTGCTCGTGCAGCGCCTACAAGAGGGGGTTTAGGGCAGGTCTTGCCACACCCGTCAGGCGTGGAGCGGATTGCGGCGTACAGGGAAAATGACCATGCACCCAGGCATGGGGCGAAGAAGCTTGATGCAGAGAGCAACTGTGACAGCCTCGTTCGGTGTGGAGCATGGCATCGAGAGCTTGATGCTGGAGCGGCTTGGGTTTTCGAGTTTTTCAAGTTACTTGGATTTGACGTCTAGAGTTTCCCATAAGCCCATACCTTGGTTCCTAAACCCGTAGCCTCTTTAGTTAAGACATGTCGAAACTCAAGGTCCAAGGGCTATGTTGATTTCTGCTTTTTGGGCTTTGGCTTTCTTTCGAACGGCAGTAGCTTCTTGGTGTTCTTCTGGTTGGCTCTTAGGACTCTAGCTATACGAACTATAGTAATAAGTAGGCTAAAGGTTTAATTTTTAGGAGGGGTTCAGATGTCAGCCAAGGCTTAACCGCTCTTCCAAAAGGTGTTCTCCAATACCCAAGCTTTAAACTTTTTGGGGTTCGTATAATTTAGTAGTAATCTGAAAGTTTGACCTTTTATTTCCCTGGCTTCTCGGGGAAGTAAGTATCTAGTTACAACCCCAACAAACCCCCCCCCCCCTTTGAGCTCCGTCCAAACTCCCCGAAGGAACCCGTAAAACACTACTTAGTACGTCCCTTTGGACGTCCCATGATCTAGAGACCCAAAAAGGGCATATACATCATCATTTTTATAGGGATATCCCTACCGTATTGGGCTTCATTCTAAGGGGGCTTATATGGGATATCCTTATCATAATTTGCTAACCCTAAACCCTAAACTCTAAACCCTAAACCCCAAGAGCCCTGAACCCTGAACCCGAAGTGCCTATTGAATTGACACTCGGTGCTTCCTGGGCTGTAGGTCTGGGAGCTGCTAGGGCTGCTTCAGGATCTGAGGAGGTTTCGGGGCTGTCTTGGTGGGTTTAGAGTTTAGGGTTTAGGGTTGGTGGTTTAGGTTGAACCCCAGACCTTACACCGCGGGGGTTTCAAGATTTTCTTGGGGGTTTTAGCGTTCAGGGTATGTGGGACCTTGTTTTGTTTGGACTTAGAGTCTAGTGTTTTATGGTTTTAAATTTTAGGGCTCGGGGCGTTTGGGCTTCGGTTTGGGGTTGAAGGTCCCTGAAACTCCAATATCCCTTAATGAAGGAATGTACCTTAAATTATAGTAGGATCCCTAATATGATTTAAGGTATATTCCTTAATTCAAGGATATGTCACATGAACCATCGCAAGGTGGAAGCTTCCTGCCGTCTAAGAGTTCTTGGCGTTCTTGTGGCTGGCTCTTAAGACTATATGGGAGTTTCCGAAAGCTACCTTATTTTAGGGGTCCTTACACGAAGGATCCTACTACTATATTAGGGTCCCCTATTTTCGGAAACCCCATAAGAACCACAATAAGTAGTCCAAAAGTTTAACTTTGTCTAGCCCCCAATCTTTTAATCCATTCAGCAAAACCCTCCAAAAAACCCGCAAGACCCAAAGGATTCTGGAATTGGGTTCGTTTTAGGGTTTAGGGGTTTAGGGGTTTAAGGTGTAGGGGTTTAGGGTTTGGGGTTAGCACAAGTTTTGGATTTTACCGGATGTTCTTTGCCTTCAGGAAGCCTGGAATCAACTCCTTACAGTGATTCGCCCAGGTTCCTGTTCTTACTCCAGAGCCCCGAGGACAAAACCCTGACGCCCCAAAGCCCTAGAGACCCCTAAGCACTACTTGGACGGTTTGGGGTTTAGGGCTTAACGCTTAGGGTTCAGTAAGTAGGGTATCTAGAGTCCTATCTACCTATAACCCCTTCAACCCCACTGAGTAAGTCCCCTGAAACGCCAAGTAGGTTTTCGGGTCAACCGGTCTCTAGGGCTTCGGTCCAGCCTGATGCCCAGATACGGATGATATAAATCCTGCATTACCCGTGATAAGGAATATACCATGGTTCCCACAGTTTTGGGTCCTTAAGGTAATGCAGGATTTGTATCATCAACAGTATCTCCAGAGGCCCAATTCTTTAATGTTTCGCATGGGGGAAGGTGTGTGTCTTAACAGACCCACGGAAACCTTAAACCGTGAACCCTAAATCCCAAACCGGTATTTCAAACAACCAGCCAGTGATGGTGTTAAACCTAAGTCCTATACCCTAGCAATCCCTACAGGGTCTAGAGTGGATTTAAGGACTTAGTAGCTGAATGACTGCACTTTAAGCTTTTTGGGATAACATGACTCCTTAGGAAACTAAAACTGTACACTTTTTTTGGTGCTTATGACCTCAGCAACTAAGTGTAAAGAAGCCCTAAACTCTAAACCCCACACCCCTAAACCCTACACCCTATTATAGGTTTCAGCTACCAGTAAATCGTTTCAATGCCGAGTTCGGGCTCCGAGGCTGATGGAGGCTTTTCCCAACCACGTCGAGGCTCTACCTGGATCCTAACCTAGTAGCTGAATGGCTGCACTTTGATGAACTTTTTGGGATAATACTATCCCCTAAAAACCTGACAGTGTACACTTTTTTTGGACTTATGAACTCAAAAACTAAGCTAAGGCGTTACGAGGTCTTAAGGCTTTAGTGTGGTTTAAGGGGTATCGAAGCTTCCGGTGGCTTTAAGGGTTTTTGGGGCTTCAGGCTGGTTTAAAGAGTTTAAGCGTTTTGCGGTGATTTTGGAGGGTTTAGAGTTTCGCGGTTCAGAGCTGTCCATTTACAGATGTGCCCCCACCAAAGAAACAAACAAATAGGGATGGACAGGCTCGTTCCAAGCGTTTTCTTGACCGTTCTTGGGGTTGTGTTTTGGGCCTATGTACACCCAAACCTATAAACCACACCTTTGGAGTTCGGGGGTTAGGGTTTCCGATTGTGCTTGTAGCGTTGACGGCTTTGGGTGGATCCTTGACGCCTCGGCCATGATCCCGATATCTTACACCCCAACCCTCCTCAACCTTTGAGGCTGCAACCTTCAAGTCCCCAGAGAACCCAATACCCCTTAATTAAGGAATATACCTTAAGTCATAATATTAAGGGCCCCATAATTTAAGGTATATTCCGTAATCAAGGCATATTGGGTTCTCTGGGTCTTTGTCCTCCAAACCTGAAATCGAAGCCCTATCTTGCAAATTAACTCCCTGCAAACTAGGCAGCCTGGCAGACCGATGCCCAGCTCTTGGATAGGAGGATCTCACCCGTTGAACGATCTCAACATGCTTGGCGAGATGGGGATAAGTGGCCCTTGGGTACAAGGCATAATCAACAACGCTAGGAGCTCCTACGTGCACGAAGTCGGATCGGTGATCGTGGTACTGAGCCAGCTGGATGTCATCGAGCGTGGTGAGGTTCTGAGACTGGCCGGGGATACTGCAGTGCAGTCCTGCCCGAAGAAGTGCGAGTTGTTGATGAACTTGGCCCACAGATACCGTATCTTCGGGTTCAACCGCTCCCCGGAAGTGAGGAAACTAAAGGGGTTGCTGAAAGCAGCCGCCCGAGACTCTCCTGAGCCTTCAAAATCCTGAGCCTTCAAACCCGAAACTACGGTTGATGATATACATCCTGCATTACCCATAGTAAGGAATATACCATATTACCATCGTTGAGGGTCCTTCGGGTAATGCAGGACGTTTATCATCAACAGTATCCGCCGGTAATCAAGGAATACACATTATTGATATGGATCCCCTTAAAATGTAGTTTGCATTCCTGATTAAGGGGATTTCTGGAGTGTCTGGGTATCCTTAGTAGCTGAATGACTTGACTTTACACTTTTGGGATAATATGATCTCTTATAAGCCTGAAAGTGTACATGTTCTTGTGCTTATGAACTCATCAATGAACCCTAAACCCGGGAAGCTATCACTGCCTCAAGCTCATCCGAACCTTGCCTGCAGCTCCTGACGAACATCGCCCGGATACTGTCGAAGCTGACGCTGCACAGCTCGGCCGTTGAGGCATGGGTTTAGCGGGCTAGGGCTAAGGGTCGAAGATTTAGGGTTTTGGGGTTTTTGGGTGTTGGTGTTTTTAAGGCTAAGAGTGGTTCCGGGCTTCGGGCATAGGGCATTTAGGGCATTCGGGGTTTTTGGGCCTTGCGGCTGGTTTAGGGTCCAGGGTCGGAGAGAGGTTCGTTCGGGGGTTTAACATAGCATCCGAGTTTGTGTAGGGTTTGGCTGTGGTGGTTTAGGGGGAGATGTACCGTCCTTAGGAAGGTTTCGATGTCTTTAGTTTGCAGGCGGACGGGTTCTTACAATGGCTGTAGTCGCACCACACCCTAAGCCCGCAGCCCCTAGACCCATAACCTATTCCTAAACGCAAACCTTTGTAGGTTTTAGGGTTTCTTCCTCGAGATGTAGAAGTTGAGCAACTCCTTCAGTAGCGGAATCCCGAGCACCGCTAGGAATGAAGGGCCCGTCTTTATTTATTTATCAGTCCTTCCCAACCTGTTCACGCAGGTATTCAATCTTGGACACTGCAAATTTTAAGCCTGATCTTAAACCGAAGCACGGTTTAGAGTTTAGGGTTTGGGGTTTAGGGGTTTAGGGTTTAGGGCGCAAACCGTAAACCCACAAGCCCCAAACCTTGGAAAGGAGTTGGACATGATTGTTTGTTGCGAGCTCGAGCGCCTGCCTCCCAAAAAGCAATTCAATGGCTTTGTGGTCCCAGACTATCAAGGGTTCATTTTCGCGATTTAAATACGGCCGTAAACCCTAAACCCCTAAACCCGTCTTTGCGTGGTGCTCTATAGCATACGGGACTTAGCACTGGCAATAGTGCTTGGCCGGCGTTCTTCCGGTTGGCTCTTAAGACTTTAACTTTTCGGGTTACGGGTTTCTATATGAACTATTAATAAGTAGGCTACAAGTTTAACTTCTCCTGAACCCTAAACCCTAAATCTCTTAGGAGGGGTTCAGAAGTCAGCCAAGAATGTTCCCATGTCAGCCCGAAGGTTCCCTGATTCATATTTTGTAGTAAAAGGGCACCGAAACCCTAGTCTAACTGGTAGTGGGAGTTTAGGGTTTAGGGATGTTTAGTGTTTAGGGCCCCAATTTTGTAGCATAGCTTGGTGTTCTTCTGGTTGGTTGTTAGGACTTTAACTTTTTGGGTTCCGTGTGAACTGTAGTAAGTAGGCTAAAAGTTTAACGTTTAGGAGGGGTTCAGAAGTCAGCCAGGATGAGACCACCGAGACCCTGGTCTGATTAGTCGGGGGTTTAGGGTTCAGGGATGTTTGCGGTTTAGGGCCCCAATTTTTGTACCTGCCTGAGCCGTAAAGCTCCTCTGAAAGCTCTTCGGGTTTGCAAGGGGCTAAACCCTAAACCCTAAAGCCTGAAACCCTAATACCTGATTCACGGTGTTTTTGAGTTGCACGGTAGTTTCGGAGCCTTTCGGCTGCACGATGCTTCTAACAGCTCAAAGAAGCCTAGTCCTAGACCCTAAACCCCTAAACCCTAATCCCTCAACCCCTAAACCCCCAAACCCCAAACCCCGAAACCTACATAAACCCTACTTAGCCGAGGCAGGATTTTGCGTTGTGTAGCTTCCGCACGGGATGGCGGGATGGTACACCCCAGAAGGGCTTTGGGTCTGGGAGTCTATGGTTTGGGGATTTAGGGTTTAGGGGTTTAGGGTTTGAGGGTTTAAAGTTTTTAGGGCTTTAGGGTTTAGGGTTTAGGGGTTTAGTGTCGGGTT
>CAJNJA010096108.1:1976-19252 GCA_905231915.1 Symbiodinium necroappetens
GTCCTGCAGCCATTCAAGCGACTCCGAGAACCACGCAATGCGACCTCCCCAAGACACGCAGGGCCGTTGCATGAAGGCTCGGCAATCCTTCCCACTTTAGTTGAAGATGCAGTCGTGCATCTGCCGGTGTGCGTGAATGAATTTGGAATTGAAGCAAGAAAAGTGAAGCTTGTGTGTACATGAGCTGCAGCTGGAGCAGTTTGAGAATTGCCCTAGGCTTGCTCGTCCCAGGGCTATCCCACCCTGGGAGAGTTGCTGCATGTTCAGCTATGCCGAAGTGCCCAAACAACAGGAAATCTTATTGGTCATAAGGCTGAGCCATGCCGCCACCTGCACCCCAAACCTCTTCTACCAGTAGTCCTGGGATGGCAAACCGTGCTCATGGATTTTCACGGAGCCTCTTGCGCAGCCCGAAAGCCTCTCCGGAAACCCCAAGAGTTGCATGCAGACCTGAGGCAAGCAAAGCTGCCGGGAGGAGCCAGCATGCAAAGGTATCGAGTGGCCTGGCTGAAGACTCTGACTGTTGGCTTCGCATGCAAACGAGTCTTAATGGGCTGCAGATGGAGGCTCCGGGTCTCGTCTCTAAGAACTCCTCAGCCGTAAAATCCCCAACCAATCGATCGAGATCGAGAGGTACAGCACTGGCCGCTGTGAAGTCTGGACCGTGACGGGGGGCATTCAGGCCGTGAAGGTGCTCACAGGGTATGGAAACTTCCCAGAGTCAGATTTCAGTTCACGGCAAAGGTCTAGTGATTCAGGTTGTCGATTTCCAGATCCATCAGGGACTTTTTCGCAGCGTAGGATTCAAGGGGTCGTACGACGCTGACAACTTGTCAGGGGCCGTCTGGAAGCAGCGTGTGTCATCCATGAGCCCACCCTTTTGCACTCAGAAAGTGGGCAGCTTCATTAAAGTAGAACCCCCCTTGATTGCAACATATTGCAACGGTCCACGGCCGCGCTGCAGAGGCACTGAGTGGCTTCACCTGCTTAAGGCTCCTTGCACCAGAGAGTTACATGGGGAAGGGGTGGGCACTGCCGGGAAAGAGGGCAGTGAGGTTTAGGGTCGAGGGTTGGTCCATTCTGGCCTGGGTTTCGTGATCCAGTGTGATTCTCTTTACGAAACTTGTACATGTGCATTCATAAAAAGCAGAGCTTTAGCAACTTCGCAGATCTTGAGGGAACGATGCAGGCTGGCTTTTTTGCGGTCATTAACAAGTCTTTAAAAGCTCGGGCAGCTCGGCGCCCGGGCTTTCTTCGCAGCTGCCGGCGATTTGCTCCATCTGAGGTACTCCATGTCTTCCGCATCTGGGGCGACCACGACCACCACAATGCCAACCACAACGACGGTAGCAACGACCACCACAGAAGTCACCACGACGACCACTACAACGACCACGACCACCACAACTACAACCACCACCACCACGACGACGGAGGCTGCGACCACTACATCAACAGCCCCTGCTCCAGTGACGACAGTGGAGGCCAAGAACTGTCGGGGAAAGTATGCGCAATGTGGTGGCAAGAACTACAACGGAGAGACTTGTTGCATTTATGGCTGGGACTGCATCTTCGTCAATGACTTCTATTCGCAGTGCAAGCCGAGCACTGCACCCACCACCACTGTACCGGTGGATTGCTCAGCACCCGGAACCGAGCTCCGCGGCAAGTTTCAGCAGTGCGGAGGTCAGAGCTGGCAGGGCTCCAGGTGCTGTGAGGCTGGGCTGTTCTGCAAATACGACAATGACTTCTACTCTGACTGCCGACCTGTCGAGGGCAGCACGGAGGCTCCGACCACGGCACCCGCCACCACCACGGCAAGCGTCACTGAAACCACGAGTGTCAGCACGACGACTTTGGCTCCAAGCTCAACCACCGACGTGGGCAGCACAACAGCTGGCTCGACCAGCATCGCACCGTGCCAGAAAGGCTACGCTCAATGTGGCGGGAACAACCATGAGGGAAGTACCTGCTGCGAAGCTGGCTTCGTCTGCAAAGCTGACAGTGAATTCTACTCGCAGTGCTTGCCTAATGTCACAACCATGACATCTACGTTGCCGGCAACGACATCCTCTACCGGGACGAGCACGACCACCACGCCAAGCAGCTCCACCCAAGCGTCGACAGCTGCACCAACTACTACCCCAGCAGTGACCACAACGGCCACCACAGCCACCACGGCCACCACCGTCACGACGGCCACCACGCCCTCTCCGACCACAACTGCAGGAGGCCCTACCACCACCACGACGACAACCACAGTCGAGTGCCGAAAACGCTACAACCAGTGTGGTGGCATAAACTACAAGGCCGGCTGGGGCAAGAGCACAAAGTCACACAGTCGTAGTGCAGCTAGCGGACTGTAGCAAAGCTGCACGGTGATGGGCTGCACAGAATCCAATGATTCAGGAAACTTACTAGTAAACTAGTAACTAGTAGGACGTGGTAGGACGTGGTAGGACTCGGACCATTCTCGCAACGTTGCGAAGTGCACCTTGACCAGGGAGTTACATGCTGCGAGCCCGGATGGTGGTGCGTCTACGGCGGACCGTGTCTCGACTGAAGAGCTGGAAAACCAATGCAAGTGGTTTCCCTAGGAGAATCTAGATCGGGAGTGGAGGTTTCCTGTCGCGGCAAAGACTCCCTCTGCCAGGTACTACTCGCAATGCAAGACCACCACCACTACGACACCGTATGCCCCAGCGCCAGCGGATGAACGTGCAGACGCCCATTTTCTGATGCAGGCTACACATTTTACATGTTTGCAGTGGGAGATCTGCCGGGCCGAGAAAGTGATGTCGAAGCGATGCCCTCCCAAGAGTTGCGTTCTACTTCTGCTTGGAACTGCGCCAGGGGCACGGTCACCTTGGGTTTTCGGGAATTGAAAGCAGAGGTCCCGGAGATGAAAGGCTCTAGGGACCTTAGACATCCGTAGACCATGTCTCGGCCTCGACGTCTTTCGAACGTTTCAGATTTCAGCTCTGAGTGTTCTTGCAGGTCCCTGCGCCCTTCTCAACTGTTTCATGTTCCTGAGGGCTTCTGGTCGCAAAGCTTTGCAAGAGTGGGATTGAGGATTTGGGGCTGATGACTCGGAAGTTGCAGTCTTGCATGCTGCAGTTTAGCATGTGTTTCAGTACACTGTTCCAACTGCCTAAAGCTTCCGGGTTGAGAAGAGCACCTGCTTATAGATGATTGTAGCATGTTGACAAGGGTGAATTTAAATCTCGAGCCACCCATCTTGAGAAGTACTTGCATGACAGGCCTCGTTCGGACCTACTCGTGCGAGCATGGCCGAGATTGATGGTGTTGGCTCCCCGGCGGAAGGACAGGAACCCTCCAACAACCGCATCCACAAATGCTTTGCAAAGTGAATTTGGATTGGGCTGTCGCGCAGCACGCTCCGGGTGTCAATGCGCTCTTTAGGACTCACCGCGCCTGAGCCTGTGTGAAGGCCACTAACCCAGCGGAGGAGCATATTTCAACATCTCCTTTTCTGCGTCTGGGTTCGGAAGGGGGACCTTGGATGCTCACCAAAGCTGTGGTTAGCTGCCCGAGGCAAGTGGCCTTCTCACAACTCCGTTCTGGAAGATTCTCTTCACATGCCAGATCTATAGTTTGGAGCTATGTTGACTCCTTGAGGCTACGATGCGTGGATTCGTGAGCAGATGGAGCTCCCTGCGAGTCTGCACCGGGTTTCTTGGCCTGGAGTAACGTAGATACCGTAGAGTCCAGAGTCCAGGTGAGGCGGGGATGGAACCAAGTGACGTCAGAGTTTTCATGTCGTCGTGCTAAACTGCAGTCTAGTCGTGTGGCAGCATTGTTGTTCCGTTGAAAGTGTAGGTGTCACCGAGTTTCGAACATAACCTGCATGGAAGCAGGCCTTCTACCGGAAACGTGCCGCGCCGCAAACTTCGGCTGCCGAACGCGCCCGCGAGAAATGCTCCGTCGGATCCAGGCCGGGACGCCGTCCAGGAACAGAATGCATTGGGTTCCACCCCACCCCGTCCCGCCCCGCCCCATCCCGCCCCGGCCGGTCGGCCGGCTGTCTGTTTGCCTGAATGTCTGTCCATCTGTTCATCTGTCTGTCTGTGTGGATTTGTATGTGTGTGTGTGCATATAAAAAACACCTAAATAAATGAATACATAAATGAATAAATACATGAACAAATAAGTGAATAAATAAATAGATACAAAATAAAAAGTAAATAAATAAAAATGAATAAATAAATATGTATTTGTATATATATATATATATATGTAGTATATGTTTATATGTGTATATATATATATAGAGAGAGAGAGAGAGATATCTATGCACATGGATAGTTCGATAGACAGATAGACAGATCGACAGATAGATGATTGATGTGCAATCATGCTATTCTCTTGTCGTTGCTTGGAAAGGTGGCGCAGCAAGGCACTGTCGGCGGCTGATATCGGCAAGAACATCTCCGTACAGGGCGGCCAGAATCTCCACTGAAGTCACCGAACAGGTCACGCAGGTCAGGTTGCATGATTCAGGATTATAGGAGTGTCTGAGCACTCGGGCTGCTGTTTACTTCAACTAGTGCATTCAGAAGACAGCCAAGGCAAGATCAAGCCACTGCTACTGTAACGGGTAATTGCAGCCGACATGTGGTTCGTTTCATCAGGTTCATTGCAGTTCGGCTGAGGGTTGAATCACAACAGCGCGGGCTTCAGTTTGCAGAGCAGCCTGTCCGAGGCTTCGGGTGGCTGGGCACCTTCGAACAGAGCTGAGCAGCTCATCGACGTGGGCCTCGTTCAGCTTTGATGGCTACATCTGTGAGGTCGCCTAAAGCCGAGCGCAGATTCGAGTGAAGGTTATAAGACTGGCTTTGGATTCAGCTTTGAAGGCTTGCTCAAAGGACGTTGCTTTTGGTAGTTGGGGGAATTGAGCCTGGCAGCCAGGGTAGGTCTGCGAGGCTGAGGAGGGAACCCCCCGGTCCATCGGACCTTGAACCTCCTGAGAGGTGGGTGACAACGTCCTCCTCAGCCAGGCACGCCCCGGTGGATGCAAACGCTTTGCTGCCCGAGACCTTCGAACTTCCTGAAACCTCCCAATAGTTGAAGTGCTTGTCAAGAGGAATGATATCACATCCGCAGCTGAGTACGGGGGCGACATGCTCAAAGCATCTCAAAGCAGCTTTTTCGGTTTCTATTTTGCTAGCTATTTGTGGTGTACAAGGCTGCAGGTGTATAGGTTTTTCGAAAGGTCCACTCTCTCAGAAAGCCCCTTTCACAGTTTCTTCCCCAACACTTCGCAAGATTCGAGCACTTGCTTTCCAAAAAGTTAGCCTCAGGCCTTGCCCGGCACCCGAAACCTCCGAAGCCCCATTGCCAAAGCCCCATGGAGAACCCAGAACCCGTCTACGATCTCCAGGAGGATGATTGCACCAACACGCAGTCCAGACAGGCAGGGCCGGTGTCGGTTGATTTTGGTCTGCGATTTAGGGTCTAGGGCCCAGGGATGATGAGCCGCTGCATGCGAAACGCCAAGTCAAGTTCGCCTGGGCCGAAGTTCTGGCACAGGGCTGCCCTCTCTGCCTGTGAAGCTTGAAGCCCTGAACTGGGCCCGGAGCCTGAAAGCCTGCGCCGACCTGAGCACGCCTAAGTGGCAGGCCCCTCTGCCGTGGTCCATCACGCCCACCCAAACGGGAGGGAGAGGAGTCGTCTTCGAGGCCGAGGATTTCCAGGGTTCAAAAGATCGTCGGCTCATGTTACGGTTTTCGGGAGCAGTTGTGGAATGCAGTAAGTGCAGCAAAGGGCTTTCAGAGCTTTGGGTTTGGAGCTTCGGGGTTGTGAGTAGTTTTTGTCAGCGGCTTTGTGGCTTTCGGGTTTCGGGATTCGTGGCTTTCGCAGGTTTCAGCTTGAGCTTCATGCTTCCGGACTTCAAGCTCCAACACCCTGCCTTGGCCTCTGCAACAAGTAGCGCTCGACTTCCCCAGCCGACTGCCACAGATGAAGACGAAGGTTTACGGGCCACTCTACAGCATGAATTCGGAAATACTGTTCCTCCACCCTTGAACCACAACGCTCCAGTCGTCACTGGTGAACTGATGGCAGGTCAAGACACCTGGCACGCTCGTGCTGAAGGCGCAGTGTGCGAGAAGCATTGGTAGGTCCGTGAAGAAGCTGATGTTGTCTTTGGCATCGTTTCCTTCACCCAAAGAAACCCTCCAACCTGAACCGCGAGATAATGCTTCTGAAAGACAAGACCGGTTCGATGTCAACCAAAGCTTTGATTTCGGGTCAACTCTCGTGGAGGAAGTGCCAGCCGACTGCGACCTGACAGACGTCATCGAGTCTGATGCACCTGGGCACGACAGTGTTCCTCTGCCACAAGAGACTTCAAACATTTCACAGTCTTGCGCTCGGGCCCAAAGGAATGAATGCGTAACCCTATTGCAACCTAAACGAAACTTGTCAGACCTTGAATCCAACAGCTGGAGGCAGAGAGCGCAGGCACTCTCTACCTCCACGAGCCACGTGTAGCGCTTGTGGAGAACACCTTGGAGGCCTTTGGCATTTAGTGTTCCGCAAGGCAGCATACCCAGTGCACCATGAGGTTCTATGGCCCAAAGTCCCAATTCCGATTCATTGAGGAAGTCACATTTCCCAATTCCCGATGAACCCCGGAGCGCCATGCTGTAGCAGCGGCACAGCCAGAATCCCTGGATCACGGAGCTTCCTACGTCCCTGTCTCGGAGCCTCTCAGTGATGCCTTGAAGCCCTCGGCTTGTGCAGGCCCCAGCCACCTCAGAGAACTGGTTGGGCGGGCCGCTGGGCTTTCGGCATGGTTTATCGATGTGCTGAGGGACCAGAGTTGAAGGATCTCAGGGGCCCAGATGAGCTGCAAGCCAATGCAGCAGCAGAACAAGTCCAAGTTAGCGTCAGCACAACGCACGAAGGTATCAGCCACTGCAAATTGGGAGATACTGTAGGGTTCAGCACGGTACAGTGCAAGTGATAGAAGTGGGATCCAGTTTGCTCAGTAGGCGCTCAGGAAGTCGTCCCTTTTTTAGAGCCAAACCTCATATCCAGACTGAGGCAGTGCCCCTCGGTGCCCCGCAGTTTCGTGAACGAGGTGGGGAGCGCTTGGGGTGCTCACAGCCATTGAGTACACCGTTCTCGTGAGGACATGTCTTGCTTGTCAAGACTAATTTAGCTCTGCAGCTATGCCGGGTGCAAAGGGTGCACAAGAAAGATTGAGCTGTGTTAAGTCTGTCAGCACAGCTGAATCTTGTTTCCGCCCTTTGCAGCCGGGATAGCCAAAATTGTTAAGCCTTGATGGCCGCCATAGGTCTAACGGTCTAACGCCCTGTGTCCTAGACTGCTTGCCGGTGAGGTTCCAGATCTCAGACAGAGGTGCGGCTTCTTCAACTCGTAAAGTAGCACCTGCAGAACTGTATCTGTACTCCAGATGTCAGCAATCCTACTGCCCCCCTTCACCGACCACTCCTCGCTGCACTTTTATCCCCGCGGAAGGCGAGTTGCAGGCTGCTTCCCGGATGTGCTCCGCTGGAGATGCGTGGTGTCCAACTGGATCTCAACGTGTCCTGGCTCGCTATTGCTCGAGGGCCTCATGATTTTAGAGCCCTCGATCTACTATGATCTACTTAACGAAGCCGCCTCGCCCAGCCCGTCATAGTGCCCTTGCACGTCAATCCTCCGCGACTGAACATACCTCACAACTAGGACACTGGTTTGGGACACCCTTCACACTTGCAGTTATTGGCATATCCGGCGTTGTTCATGCTCAGCACGGTCGTTTGCCCAGGTGAGCACGCTAGAGAAGTTCTTCCAGACCGGAGGACGCTATGCGCCCTCGCTCATTAGGAGATGTGGAAGCAACAGAGTGCTGGTGGAGGGGGGGGGGGGGTGGGTGGGTGGATAATGCATCTAGCCTTGTCAGACGGCTTCATTGTTCAAGGCAGTCGCATCGGGCAGATGTATCTTGTAATCAGCAGTCCGATGGCTCTCAAGCTGCTGCTTGCATAGGGGATGGCTCCATGTGAGGCATTGTGAGGCTTCAGGGTCACATATGAGGATGTTTATTTGTTCTGGGACTTGGAGGCTTGTGCAAGCGGGCTCGGGGTTCAGGGGGCAGTGGTACCTCAAGTTCATCCCATCGAATTGCGCTCATGGCCTAGAGAGCTTGGCATTGTTTCCAGTGTGCATGTCGATTACCACAGAAATCGGACTTCTCAGCGGAAGGAAAGTCACGTTGAAAGCAGGCTTGGATGAAAAGGTAGAAACATTGAAACTTCGTGCGCAGACCGCGCTCGGAGTCTTCAAAGGGCGGCTGCTGGATTCATCCGGGTGCATGTTGGATGGATCTGTATCAGTCCAGGAAGCAAGTGTGCACGATGGTGATGTTTTGACCTTGCACATAAACGCAACCCTGGCACACAGCTCCAGATCGGCTTGTGCTGTCATTCTCGGCGATGGATCGGTCGTGACCTGGGGAGATGCTAGATCCGGTGGTGACAGCCGTGCTGTTCAGCATCACCTGAAAAACGTGCGGCAGGTCCAAGCCTCTGAGCGAGCCTTTGCCGCCATTCTTTACGATGGATCTGTCGTAACGTGGGGTTCTGCAAGACCGGGTGGAGACAGCAGTGCTGTGCAGGGTCAGCTGAAGAATGTGCAGCAGGTCCAAGCCTCTGAACGAGCTTTTGCTGCGATTCTAGACAATGGATCGGTCGTGACCTGGGGTGATGCTGACTATGGCGGCGACAGTAGTGCTGTACAGGACCGCCTGAAGAATGTGCAGCAAATCCAGGCATCCCACTCTGCCTTCGCTGCCATACTTCAAGATCGATCTGTTGTAACGTGGGGCCATGTTGACAGCAGCGCAGTGCAAGGCCGGCTGAAAAATGTGCAGCAAGTCCAGGCCTCTGAGCGAGCTTTTGCTGCCATTCGCGACGATGGATCTGTCGTGACCTGGGGCGATGTTGGCTATGGCGGTTGTAGCAGTGGCGTGCAGGATCAACTGAAGACTGTGAATCAAATCCAAGCCTCTTATTTTGCTTTCGCTGCTATTCTTGGTGACGGATTCGTGGTAGCGTGGGGCGATGCAGACTATGGTGGTGACATTAGTGCTGTGCAGGATCAGCTGTTTAATGTGCAGCAGATCCAGGCGTCTACCTTTGCTTTTGCTGCCATTCTTCGTGATGGATCTGCCGTGACTTGGGGAGATGCTAGATCAGGTGGTGACAGCAGTGCTGTGAGGGATCAGCTGAAAAACGTGCAGCAGGTCCAAGCCTCTGAACGGGCCTTTGCCGCCATTCTTGACAATGGATCTGTCGTGACCTGGGGTGATGCTGACTATGGCGGCGACAGTAGTGCTATACAGGACCACCTGAAGAATGTGCAGCAAATCCAAGCCTCCCAGCGAGCTTTTGCCGCCATTCTTCAGGATAGAACTGTCGTGACCTGGGGCGACGCTCACTGTGGTGGTTATAGCGCGGCTGTGCAGGATCAGCTGACGAACGTACAGCAGGTCCAAGCGCTTGAGAGGGCTTTTGCCGCCATTCTTGCCAATGGATCTGTCGTGACCTGGGGCTATGCTCTGCATGGCGGTGATGGTAGTGCTGTACAGGATCAGCTGCAACACATGTAGCAGCAATGTAGCAGATCCGCTTCGAACTCTAGCAGAGTTTCTTCGCAGCGCGGTCTCACTCGAGCCTACATTCAAGCATAAACTCCGCCGAACAAAAGGAAACCAAACACCCCACCCCAAGCGCCCCCCAAACCTCCACCGGCACAGGAAGCCTTGTCCCAAACGCGAGCACTCGCGACCCAAGAGGACTTCACGCAAATCAAAGTGAAAGCTCCGAATGGTGCATCTCAGAGTCGAGAGCGTGAAATCCGAGGTATATGCTCTGACAGACCTGTTGGCTGTGGATTCCCCCTGCAACCAGCTCTCTCGGTGGCGGGCTTATTGCAAAGTTGTATGCCTTTTTCAAGGTTTGTTGAGAGTATGCTGGATGCTGTGGGCCATTGCTTGGATGCCCGGTTTGTGCTTTCCATGATCAGGGGCAGTCGGGGTCTTTGATAGGAGAGCTCTGAGTTGCTGCCAAGATGGAAGCAGCTCGATTGCGCGGCCGTGGACTGCACTGCTTCGGCACTGACCGGCAGCGACATGGCCCTCGTCAGATCGGCCCTGGCAGAGGAAGAAGGCTGGTGCTGCTACTCATTGTCCTCATTTTCGTCGTGGTTGTGGTCGTAGTCGTGCTGATCTCTTTGGTCGTTGTGGTCACTGTCGTCAGCATTGTGTTGCTGCTGCTCGTGCTGATACGAATCGTGAGGATTCCATCTCGACTCGCCTGCAGAAATTCAGAATCAGTTCCGGGGCAGGGCGAGTGGCTGAGGGGTCAAACTCTGGGCGCCCGTGAATCTCTGATCATCGTGCATTTTGCTTCATAACATCAGAAACTGAACGGTCGTCAGATGTTCACTGGATGGTCCTGATGCCGAAGCCTCACAAAGCACTTAGTTCGGCCCTTCGGGTCAACCTTTCGATGCCACCAGGCTGGCTTCGGGACATTAACGTGGGATGCACCAGCGTTCCACAGGCCAGCGGCCCCATGCTCCATGCTGCACGGCTTCGAGTTCAATGCTAGAGTCATCAGAGCAGCCCGACGTGGCATCCAAAGTGGACCGTATTCTGTGCCTATTTTCCAAACCCGTGTCTTGAGTTCACGGCGATCGCACAGTAGGTTTCAGAGAAACGGATCTTGAATGCATGGCCCAAGTCATCACGCGACTACATATCGTCGTTTCGAGAACTTGGTCTGCATGGCGCAGAACTGCAAGCCGAAGACCCCGATCGAAATCGTAAACTCCAGGCAGTCATCTAGCCCGGAAAGCAGAAAAAATCCCACGCCCCTCTAAGCCCCAAAACTTCCTGCTGCGAGAACTCCATCGTCGAAGTCGATGGCAAGTTCTTCCAGAACGTGCATCCTCAGGCTTGATCCAAGATTAAGAGTCTGAGGGAATGGAGGTTCTGCCTTGGAGGGTTTAGGACCTTGAGACCCGATGTTCTGTTTGAAGGGTTCATGGGAGTTGAGTCCGGTTTTTGATCTCAGGCGTTTGGAGTTTAGGGTTGAGGACCAAGCACAGGGAGAGCTTCGCGACGCGGCAAAGTTCTGGAAAACCTCAAGCAGCCTCCCTAGCCTCAACACCAACTTCAAGCAGAGCAGGAGCACAATGTGTACGACTTCACCGATTGGGTGTCCAATCATCCGGGTGGTCCGGACAAGATCCTCCAGTGGACAGCGAGGGTCGGGAGGGCGATGTGCTGGGGTAGAGCTTTCTTTGAATTTGTTGTTTGAGGACATCTTAGGACCCAGGTTGTAGAGAGTCCGTTTGTTCGTGGCCGTGCCACTTCCCATTGTTTCTTGGCTGCTTGTTTGCTGCGTGATTCGCTTCGTCCCAGCCTGACATGCTCAATTTAAGCTTGCAGGTATCTCGCTATTCTGCTCCGGGGCTTTTCTGACACATCTTGCCATCATGCCTGCTCCAGTTCAGCGATATCTGTTTGAGCAGCCAGCCTTGTCCGTAACGAGTGATGGGGTCAACCTGGTCGGCACGCCAACATCACCCAAGAGCTTAACAATCTGAGAGTGGCTTTCGCCGGTCCCTGACACTCCCAAAACCTCAAGCCCGTAGCCCTCTGAGACGCCAAGAAGACCCCAGCCAGGGCTTCATCCTCAAGTACCCGGCCTCCCATCCAATGGGGCGATGGAGCTCCCCCATCGCGAAAGAGCGGCCCAGCCGCCTAAGGGCCTCAGGGCTTTTGCTCGGATTGGTGGACTTCGGGGTTTTGGGGTTTCGTGATGGTTGTTGGGGTACTCTGGCTTCGGGCTCAAGTTTCAGGAGGATTGACGTTTCCGGCGGGCTTCGGGATGACACCATGGAGTTTCAGAACACCACCGAGCCCACCTGTTCGAGTGGAATGTCGGATGCTTGAAAGGCTCATGCTGTGACCAAGTACGCTTAGCACAGGTGGAAGGCTTTAGTGCACATCCTTCTGTGAGGCTAACCGACAGCGCTTTCAGCTCCTCCGACGTCTAAGAACCGGTTCTCGAAGCTCATACCTGCATTGTAGGACCCTTTATCGTTATGATGATGCGTTGCTGATGATGTTTCGTGATGGTGATGGTGTTGATGAGGACCATGATGATCATGATCGTGATGATAGCTGACGATGGTCATGTTGCTGAAGATGAACATCAAGAAGAAGACGCTGATGATGGCCATGATGATGACGGCGAACGAAGACTGATGTGTTGATGAGCAGACGGAAGAGGTGGGGGCGCTGCTTCAGCACTTCGTCAGTGATGATGATGATGATGATGATGGTGATGATGATGATGATGATGATGATGTTATGATGATGATGATGGTGATGATGATGATGATATGTTGATGATGTTGATGATGATGATGATGATGATACGATGATGATGATGATATGATGATGATGATGATGATGATATGATGATGATGATGACATCTTTCTTGATAACGGCTATGACGTTCCACTATGTAATGCTCTGGTCATTTCTCCTCTGACTCTTGTTATTCTCGCTATTGTTAGTCAGCATTAACCGCCAAGAAGTTTTCAGGCTTCCAGTCGGAAACTTTAAGTCTCCGACCATGGTTCTTGGAAGTCAAGATGTTGAAACCCGCCGCTACCCCGGTGTTGAACCAAACGCAGAGCAAAACCCGGGGCTACAATCATCCACAAGCCATTTCCGAGAAATATCTGGTCAAACTTCGTGGGCCGCTTCGGGGACTCGATGAGCTTCCTGTGCACCCGGCTCGTGGGCTGTTGGGCTTTCCGTTGTTGGGGGTTAGTCTTCGGCTTGTGAGTGATATTCAGATTCGAGTTCTGCTCACTACAAGGGGCAGCAGCTTTTGTGCGGCAGCTTGCCCAGAGTGATGACTTTGCTGATCAAATCGTTATGACGCATTACACCATTGCTTCCTGTTGCACCTGCCGTAGCAATGACTGACGGTACGGCTTGGTATGCACGTTCGATTATTAAACACATGCATCATCTCTTCATGATGACAGTTCTGATCATGCACGACCTTCGAGACCTGGCAAACGGATTCCACTTTGTCAATGCATCAGCAGTACCGGATGAACCAAGAATTCTAGAATGTATCAACCAAGAGTATAGAAAGCTTTCGGATTCGGCCAGGAGTCTGCCGCAGACTCTGCAAACGTTTCCGCTGGCGACGGCCTTTGGTGCGCTTGCACGGGCCTCAGGTTAAGGCAGTTGGGTTGTGTGAGTTTCAGATGACTGGACCGACAATACTTTGCATATACTTGCTGCATATCCATACACATGTAGATGCACACGCACGAAAACCAATCAATCAGTTTATACATACATATATATATATATATTTTTGAACATAACTCTTGTCGATTTCGGTACACTGATGCTCCTACATTTTGCTGGTTCTTTCGGAACACAGCTGTTCTTGCTAATTTATACAACACATGTCTACCTGCGGAAGCTTTCAACCAGCTTCGATTTTGGGTGCATGTGTTCTATTGCATCTGTTTTATTGCATGAACATAAGTATGCATTTTGATATTTCGTGTTTGTTAGTCTATCAGTCATCTTTACGTGCTTGCCTGTACATCGGATCCTGGAAATCTCCTGCGAAGGAGAGCTTCGATGGTTTTGCCGAAGTTTGCGGTTCGCCTGGAGAGGCGGCAGACTTTGGCTTGTGCCCTAAGCATTTCCCTCCCAAGCTCGAGGCAGTGAGAGCTACTGGGGCAGAAGGGTCTTCAGGCACTTGTTGCGCATGGGCCATACAAAGGCAGATGAAGAGAACTCATGCCGGCGGCAAGCTGTCAAGATTTCGAGTCTATCTTCCCAACGCGTCTGGGGCTGAAGTGTGTCGTCCAATGCAGGTGGCCAACGACCTGGCAGCGGGCCATCAGTACTCCTTCCACGTTTCTGAGGCGCACTGGGGGGGGTAGTTATGACTTGGCTCTGCAGGGTACGTCGCCGTCTTTGCATGCCGCAAGTATTCCGGCTTGCCGCGTGTCCAGCTCCTGGCAGCTTTGGTTCTTGCATTGCATACACCCGCCTTAAGAGTTCCGATGTCTGCAAGGAGAGCTGAGGGGCGGGGTGGAACCCGAAACTCTTCAGGCTCTGCGCAGTGTGGCAAATGCTGCAGCATAACTGTGCCACTGGTCTCCAGACAGCTAGGAGAGAAGACTGCGACACAACCTCTAAACTTCAAGCAAATTTTCTTATCATATCGTGAACTGTGTGGCCGCTATGAATCGCCGGCAGGACCACTTGGACACCGCCTTCGATGTGGATTACGACACACCAGCAGAGGTCTCTCGCGTGCACCCTGCAACCTGAACCCTGGTCCCAAGCCGTCGACCGAAAGACCTTCGGAAGTCACAGCTGTTGAAGCTGTTGAAGTTGAAACGCCAACCTTCTGCTTGCTGAAGGTTCCCGACCTCGGCCGGGCCTCCATCTGGACCATGCTGGCCTTTGAGGCAGCAATGCAATCAAGAGAGAATGCGCTGCGCAAAGTCGAGGATAAACTTCCGATCAGAAAACAGGCCGTAGGAGCAGCAGTAGGAGCCACAAGCGCCGACCCGCCTCTTGTGAAGCCGGAGGCCCCGGATCAGCTCCGCCAGCGCATGGCGTGGGCGCTGGCCCAGGCTTTGGGTGTGGGGGGCCTGTAGATCCTGGATGCCATTTGTGCGACGACGACATGGACAGCGATATTGGAGGTATGTCTGAGGCTTAACAGTCAGATTCCCATGTTGAAGTTACGAACGAGGTTCATTCAGTGAGCTGTCGCATAAGAAGCGGCATGCCCAAAATCTTGCATCTGCAAACGCGGAGTGCAGGTGCTGTTCATGCCTCCAGCAAACCTTTAGCAAAAGCTTCCGGGTTCAGGGTTAACTTCGAGGCGGCATAATACCTGACCTTTGTTTATTTAGTTTGTTGTACTGGCAGTCATTACATTAGACCTTTGGGTTCAGGACCGCTGGAGGCCAGGTTGCAGGTGAGATTTGATGTTATGGGAGCAGCTGTTGACGTTTCGAAGCCCAGAACCGCCTCCATCGCAGATTTTCGTCGTAGCGCCAGATGATGCCACTGCGCGTCACACCGAGATGTGGCCAGGAAGCACTTTGAGATGAGTGGTGAGAGTGGAATCCGTTGCTACATTTATTTGGAGCCTGGTAGTTCTCACATGTTGCACCTGATGTCAGAACACAGGTATGTGCACTTTTACGACATCTTTGTGCGGCACGCATTTGGGAACTTCGGGGACATCCTGCGCGAGGTCACATACAGTCCGGCCACCTGACTGGGATTTCGGTGTTTGTGCTGCCTTGCGACAGCAAATTCTTGCACTAGGTCACTTGGTCTTTCAGCGTAATTTTCCACTTGCATGGCCATCAGTGTACAATGCCAACCTGGCCATCTCCCAGCTTTTGCAAAATGTAGGATGGCTTGTCCTTCGCAGTGTGATGCCATGGAACGCAGGACCGGCACTTCTAGCTGTGCAAGCGATGGTTGTAGCACGGATGGAAAGCCGGAGCAAAGCCGACTCGATCTGCACATGAATGTACAGTAGTTCTGTTTTGGTTAGTCAGTGCATCAGGTCATGGGCGACTACCTCACGTACAAGAGGAATCGGGCCTTCGACAGTGATGGTGCATACCCAGACGAAAACTATGCACGTGAGGCCTGAGAAGGGAGCGTAGCGTCGCTTGAACGATGACGAAGGGTTTGTTGAGAAAGTCCGTAGGAAGCCAGGGCCTTGTCCTTATAACACGATAAGAGTAAACGACAAAATCATTACGGTGTGAGAATGCGGGATCAAAATTACCCCAATCGATATCGTGACCATAGCAGCAGCTCTTGCTCCGGCAGCAGGTGCCTGACCAACACGCATGGGGTTTTGAAGTTCCCGAGAACCTATGTCAGCAGTCCCCATAAACTTAAATTTGCACTTACTGCTTGTCTTGCCAGCATCTCGAGTGTCGGAGCAGTTTTGTAATGTTCTTCTCCGGGTGGCACTATGCTCTTTATGTCCTAAAGTCCTGCAAAACATAAGCAACAAATTAATAGGTTGTTTTCACGCACCCTCAGTTTTTGGGTTGGTGCTCACAACATGTCATTAGAGACTTTCTATGCCGCCCGAAATGAGGGTGTATGTGGGTGGCATTTCGCGAGCTGACCTCGGCACCAGGGATCGTGAAAAAAATGTTCAGCCAAAGAGTCTGTGCTAAGCGGACAAGGTAGACCTTAAGGCGTCAGCCAGAACACCGTTGAACACCATGCCCTCCATTGCTCTGGCAAGATCATGCAGCTCTTCACTATTGGGCTTTGGCGCCTGAATCCCGACGGCTCCCGGATACTTGGCGTGCAGGAGCAATCGTGAAAAAACAACACGACGTTGTGCCTAAATTTCCCATCCCTGAGCCCCGAGATTTCCCTTGAAGTACCGCCCGACCCTGGGCCCTGATCCTCTCACATTTTTTTGGCTGTTAGGTCCTCATCCTCGCAGTTGCTAAGGATGCTGGACAGCGAGGGCAGCCCGATCCCGACTTACAGCAACGAGGCGGGGATCCATGCATAGGTGCCAAATAGATATACTATGCCTGCAGAGTGGCATCAGATGCCGAAAGATAAGTGTTTCATGGTCGGGCATCGAGAAAATATGTGAGAAAAGTGGTTGGAGTGCGCAAATGCTTGTCGCCGTGCGCCCCGCCTTTGAAACCTCATGAAGTCGTTTGCCGGATGTCTTTTCGCACCTACAAGTAGAGGCTTCAGCCTCAGTTCTCGTATTAAGAACCTTCAGTTGTGGAGCCGACATCTTTCGCGAGGACATCATGAACTTCGCGCGGGTCTTCACCGGCTTTGACGAGCAGGGGGCGCGAGGCAACATCGAGCACGTGGAGGGCAAGGCGGCCCCAGCATGTGCCCAGTTATTCATTCGTGTAATCACGCGTGTATCCATCAATGCATCTGTGTAACTGTGAATTCATGTCTGTCTGTCTGCCTGGCTGCGTGTATGTCTGTCTGTCTGTCTGTCTGTCTGTCTGTCCGTATCTAAAATGTATGTCCGTATGTGCGTATGTATGTATGTACTTCCATTCATGTGCCTGTGTGCCTGTTACGCATCGTGTGTGATGTATCTGTCGGCATGTGTCTGTAGGCATTGTTGGTATGTAAGTATGTGTGTGTATGTAT
>CAJNJA010096119.1:0-19252 GCA_905231915.1 Symbiodinium necroappetens
GGGGGGGGGGGCTTGAGAATTAGAAAGGGTTTTCGGGGTATACCAAGGGAAAGTTTTACAAGGACTACAAACGGATATCTCACTAGCTGTTCAGAGCCCTCTTTCGTCTGTCACAGGTAGCAGGCAGCTCGGGGTTAAGGGCACAAGGCTAGCTGTTTGCTATGACAAGCCGCGCCCAGCAGCGGCATCAACAGGATCAGCAACGAGCATGCTCAAGCCGATGTGTCGCAGTTTCCGAGCAAGCAGAGTAGGATCGGGCTAACGGCGACTTCAATTGAGCAAGCGAGTCCGGAACTGCAGAACCGCACAACGGCTCATGTAAGCCCCAGGTGTATGTATACTACCTCCCACAAACACAGCAACCACATATGTCCAACATCAAGCCCCCCAAAAAAGAAACCCGGTGCAACTTCAGTGGAAATCTGATGCCGCTTCTGTAACATGCCCTTTCTGATCAGCAATGAAAGCCTCATGACTCATGATGACTGATAATCTTCAATTAGCGCTCCATGAAAACAGACAGTCCATCCGTCCAGCCCCGTGCATGAAAGCTTCGTGGCGCCAAACTCTAAAGCTGAGACCCTACACCTGGCTCTGGAGGACCTTGAGCAACTGCCGGATCTGCGCTGGGGTGCCGNNATTCCAACTGCAGCTCAACACTTAGCCTTGAATCTTTGCTGTTATAGTTAGAGTCAGAGTTGCGTAATAGAGCAGTAGCGCAGTCGAGCAGGAGCAGTAGCCGTACCAGTATGTAGTCATGTAGTGTGTAGTGGGGGTAGTAGTAGGCGTCGTCGTCGGCGTCGTCGCGTCGTCGTCTTAGTGGCAGCAGAGGAAGGAGGAGGAGGAGGAGGAGGGACAGGAGTGTGAACAGGAGTGGGAGCGCAGGTGGCAGTGGGAGTAGGCGTCGGAGTAGGAGTAGGATGAGGCGGAGTAGACAAATGGATAGCTAGCTAGACCTGTAGATGTTTAGATCGATGCCCAGATAGAAAAATAGCTCTCTAGAGACAGACAGACTGTCCGATGTATGATTGCATGATTATGATTCTGCGTACGTTGTTGTTGCATGACTGCTGTACTGTGATTGAACCGAGACTTCCGAAAAGGCATGATGCGACGGTTGAGAACCCCCACTTTTCATGCGTGCCCTAGACTCTCGACCCTGAATTAAAAGATCAGAAGACCTAGTAAGCCGGTTATACCCTATTGATACGACAATGCTCAACCCTTTAACCGTAAGTCTACTGCTTCCTTAGAGAACCTATTCGCTTCCGAGTCTTCCTGGGTGTTTCAGCAAGGCCCCCAAATCCCATGCCCCACGCGTTTAGTTTGGAGTCTAGTTATGGTTCAGCATGTAGCTGCATTATGCCTACGAGTCAGATGAAACCATGTTCTAAGTCCTGAAACTACAGCCCCGTGTTGGTTCTATAACCCTGGCTCGAGTTTACTTGCTGGATCTTGGTAGGACATGATGAAAGAAACTGGCGTAGACCCCCTGGAGAAGCATCCGGAGGGAACCGGAATCCCGAGCCCTGGAAATTATGCTTAAAGCCTTAACCCCTGAACCCGCAACCCCCACTGCCTTCAACCTGAATGCAGACCCCAGATGAATCAACCCTCATGCTTGAAAGGCCTTAGTTGCGATCGCACAACCAACGTTTTGATGAAGAGAGGCTTGTTTGTTGGAAATCAAGATTCAACATTCAACCTTCTTTCCTGAACTAGGATACCCAGTCTAAGACCAAACCCTAAGCCCTATTCCCCAAACCCTAAACCCTAAAACCCTAAACCCTGAACCCTAAACCCCAAACCCCAAACCCTAAAACCCCGAATCCCGACTCCGAAGCTCCGGAAGCCTTCAGGTCATGTCCGGCTGCATCGCTGGCCTTTTGAAAATTGAAGGCACCCTAGGACGCCCCCCCCCGGTTTAGGGTTTAGGGTTTTAGGGGAAAGGGTGGAGGGTTGTGGGTGTAGGGTTTAGTGTGTCTAGGAGTCTTGCTGCTTGTTTATGGATTTAGGGTTTCTGCTTCCGAGAGCTTGTTTTTTCTGGGACTCATGCCATGGTTTTGGGGATTAAGGGTTTCGGGTTTACGGGTTTAGGGTCTGGGCGATGGGGGTTTCGGGTATTCTGGGCTTGAGGTATCAGGATGATGTGCAGGTTTGGGGGGACTTGGGGCTGCGAGGGTTTAGGGTTTAGGGTTTACAAGGGTTTAGAGTTTGGGGATACGAGGTTCAGGGTGAATTCTAGACTACTAAACCCTAAACCCTAAACCGTTACTTGGTATTCACGGCACCAAAATTAGCACTGAACCCTAACTCCGCAAAGCCGGGCTAGCCCAAGGACTCGACTAAACCTTACCGGCCCTGTTTACCCATAGGCTCCTTAGTAGTTCCTTCTTGTGGTTCATATGTAGGATCCTTATAAGGTAATCCCAAAAAGGACTTTGGAGCCTATGGGTAAAGGAATGGTATTCTGTGAATTTCAATTCACGTTTGGTTCAGAAGTCTACTTGCTCCTGCGAGTGCGACCCTATAGTCAGTATGTTTCCCAACGTCCAACCGGTCAAAGGACAACCAGTCATCTGGCTCCAGGTCGGCTTGCCTCACCCCCAATGTTCCAAGTACTCCCTAAACCCTAAACCTCAATGTTCCAAGTACTCCCTAAACCCTAAACCCCAATATTCCAAGTACTCCCTAAACCCCAAACCCCAATGTTCCAAGTACTCCCTAAACCCTAAACCCCAATATTCCAAGTACTCCCTAAACCCTAAACCCTAAACGCCAATGTTCCAAGTACTCGAGCATCTGCAAACAATCCCTCCATGGCTTCAGGCAGCCCTAAACCCTGGACTTTCCAGGTCATGAACCTGAAGTCTCCAAAAACCCTAAACCCCAAAGAAACCCTAAAACCCTAAACCCTAACCCCCCCCCAAAAAAAAACCCTAAACCACATAACCCCCGAAAAGTTCGAGTGGACGCCCGGAGACATGGGAGCCCCAAAATTTCTCTGCGAGTTGGCCCCCGGGGGCCGCGTCAAAGGCTGCATCTTCAACTCCGAGCTCTGAACATACTCAGCACGTCGCAGTGATTTTTGGAAGCGACCTTATAAACCCTAACCCTATAAACCCTAAACCCTATAAGCCCTAAACCCTAAAACCCTAAACCCTATAAGCCCTAAACGCTAGACCCAAAAAGGCTAGCGTAATGAACTGAGCCTTAATGCGCCGACGGGCAAAGTCATGGCTTCTGGCTGTCTTTGGTCTTCACTGGCTGCATGTCTCCCGGACTTGACAGTGGGGGGCGGGAATGAGGGTGTTGTAGGGCGGGGGTTTCAAAAGGGGCCCATCCAAGGGCTTCGTAGTCTTATTCTTGGGGTTCACAGTATGTTTTTGAGGGGCGGGGCATTGTTGAGATTTAGATAGTTTTAGAGGGTTCTACCGCTTCGAGGTTTTAGGGTGTAGTCTGGTCGAAATTGGGGGTCGTTAGGGTTTAGAGTTTAGGGCTTCGTTATTTCGGGGGGAGTTGTCGTCCTGTAGTGGCGCAGATTCTTCAGGAAATCAGGGGTTTCAGCGCAGGCTTTGTTTGATTTTAAGCCTAAACCCCGAGCCTTAAGGGCCTTTTTTGTAAAACCCTAAGCCTTTAGGGGCCTTTTTTTGTAATCCTAAACCGCGTAAACCCCTGAACCCCGATGTGTGCGTCGGAGGTGATTTAGCATGTAGGGTTTAGGGTTTAGGGGTTTAGGGTTTAGGGCTTGTGGAGTTTTAGGCTGTAGGGTAGGGCCCATCGGGCTTAAAATCACAGGAATATCCCTAAACCCTATGAGCCCTATTTAGGATTTAGGGTTTGGGGTATCGGGGTTTAGGGTTTATAGGGTTTAAACCGTATCTGAAAGGTGCTCCCGGCTACCTTCGCACACTCCAAGTGGCACTGGGGCAAGAGGTCCAACAATGTGGAGGTGGGGGGCCAGGGGACTATGTAAGCCTTTATAGGTTTTCTATGTAGTGCTTAAGCCGGTTGTGACTTTTCTGCATTTCAGGTATCAGAGCACTTGGTAAGTAGAGTCAGAAGCAAAGCTAGACTTCGGATCCGCATGTTCCAACGGTCATCATAAACTTGAGCGGGATTTCCGAGCGCGGTATGGTGTTGCATGCTTTTCGTGTCTCAGTGCAACGGGTCCTGTCGAGTCTTTTGTAAGAGAAAATCATGGAGGGTTGGCGTCTCAGGACAGTGGCCTTCATCGTTTAGCGCATCGTGCTTTGATTTCGAGGTATTCTGGGATCTGGACAACCTCTTTCCGTACAAGGACATCTCTCTGGGGGCCTGTAGCGCGGCTATCTGCGACAGACTGAGCCAAGACAGCAGCGCGAAGCCGACTGTGCGACTGTATGCCAACGTACACACTTTCAGAACCTCGGTTCGGGAGACAACGCTAGTCTCCTTTCTTTGGTCGTTGTCGGTGGCTTTATATTCTAGGACCCTGACATAGAACTCCTATAGATCCTGTAAGAGTTAGAAGTCATATAGGTCCCTGAAGATGGCTAAACTGGGAGCTCCTGTCCCAGGAGACAATCTTATTCTGCGAGGCGGCGAGGAAGAGAGGAACCAACGTGTTCCGCTCCTGGTCAAGAACCCTGGCTTCGAATTGGTGGTTTCGGGCTTTCGCCGTGCGGAGAAATCAAGGATTTAGAGGTTCAGGGTTGCAGTGTTAAGCCCTACCCATAGGCTCCAAAGTAGTTCCTTTTTGTGGTTCATATTTAGGATCAAGCCCAAAAAGGAACTGCTATGGCGCCTATGGGTAATCTGCCTTCAATCCTAAACTTGAGCTTTGAGTGTAAGGTTGTATGTAGGGCTCAAGCTTTCAGGGCTTAAACCTTTAGGGTTCAGGATCGACAGGTGAAGGAACCGTAATAAGATTTAAGGTATATTCCGATATTACGGGGATTTTGGAGTCTCTGAGTATGTCAGGGCCTTGATGACTTTTTGGCGAAGCGCTCGCTTCGGCTTTTGTTTTTGGCCCACGGCCCTCATGCCTCATTTTGGCCCCAAAGCCCCAACGACTGAAGCCTTCCTTAGAGGATTTGGTGACTTAGTAAGCTTACAAGTACCCTAATTTATTTGGGTGTATAAGTAGTCCTAACTTCTAAGTATACGTACCTTTTTCCTTTTTTAAAATCGTGACCCTCCAAGTAAAGCATGTTTGACCCTGATCTTTCAACCCAGCTTAAGCCACAGACTCCTCCGCCTGTGGGTGCCCAACGCTACAACCTGAAACTCCATGCAACCTTTAAAACATGTCCCTAAACCCTAAACCCTAAACCCTAAGCCTTACCAGGTTTGGGGTTTAGGGTTTTAGGGTTTGCCGCACCCGAATCAAAGCCCTGAATCCTAAAGCCCCACGCCCTGAAGCCCCACACTGAGGCCAAGCGACCCCGAAAGCGAGATCCTAGGTCGCGCAGTGGTATAGATGTTTTTTCGGGGTTTAAGGTTTGGGGTTTAGGCTTCAGAGTTTAGGGTTTTAGGGTTTAGGGTTTAGGTTTTGCTGTATTTTTATCCATTTTGGTATATGTGCGGTTTACTTCTTGCTTTCTCTGGTGATATTGTAGTATATTCATATAAATAATCAAGATAGCAGTCGTAGCCTTGTGGAGTACCCATAGCCCCCCCATAGTAGTTCCTTCTTGTGGTTCATGTTTCGAATCCTACAAGGTAACCCCAAAAAGGAGCTACTTTGGAGCCTATACTAGCAATGAGCAGCCAAGGATTCTCGGGGCAATCCGAGGATGCTTGAAGTCTGCAGGCGACGAGGCGTCTTTCTGCGCCAGGCTCCCGGCGGAGCCGACCGGGCTTCTGTGCCTTGGCCAGTGTTAAGGTTCCTTTGAAGGGATCTGTTAGGTTTTAGGGTTTAGGGTCTAGAGTTTAAAGGGGGTTCCTTGAAAGGGTTCCCTTCAGGGGTTCCTTGAGAGGTTCAGGGTTTAGGGCCGTAGGGTTGTTGGGTTTAGGGTTTAGGGCTTCTGTGCCTTGGCCTTTTAGGGGGGGAGAGGGGGGGGGTTCCCGTGATTAAAGAGATCTAGAGGGTTGCAGGGCTCCTTTAAAGGATCCTCGAAGGGCTGTGCAGGAGTTCCTTTAGGGGTGTTGGGAGTGTAGGGTTCCTGGTGGGCTGCAGCAATAATAATAATCACAATAATAATAACAATAACAATACTAATAATAGCCATAATAATTGCAACAATAATGATAGTAATAATAGCACTAGTGAACATATCCATGATAAGAATACACATAAAATGTCCAAGAAGAAAAATAGTAGTAATCGCAATTTTGATCATCATAATCAGAGTCGTAACAGCAGCTACAATAACAGTTTCATTCAGAACATAGTCAGCAATTGTAGCAGTAAGAAGAGTAATCATGACACGAAACCTACCTTGCTAAGACTCATGATTCATACAAACCATGGGTTCAAGGATCACAAACTCAAAGAATCAAGGGACTCAGCAACTTGGGATATAGCAGAATAAATATTTGTGTAAACATTCATGTATTCGTTTATATGTACATATAGGCTGGATGAGAGTCCACATACAACACACATAGCTCTACTGATGATTAGCTTACTTGCGAAGGCCCCTGATCCTTGAAGTAGAGACTGGTAGTGCTGTAACCAAGTTGTATTCAGAGTTGTACGGCTTCACAACTCTACCTGTAACCTATCCCCCAAGCCTCCAGGCAAGCTTTAGATATTAAAACTCCTACACCCTTAAACCCTGCACCCTCAACCCCCAATGTGCTAATCCCTGCCCTGCACCTCTAAACTCAGGTTACAGGACCTGAAGATGGAGGCTGGCCAGATGGGCTACCTCTTGATGTATTGCCGACACTGGGCGTTGGCCTACCGTACTTTTGTTCTAGGTCTTGGATTAGGAATTGTTTTTTGAGGTTAGCTTGTGGGTTTCGAGTTGTTTAGATCAGGGTCTAGGAAAATGACAGTTTTTGGTTTGGGTGTTTTGCACGGGGGATCGTGGGCAAATCTTCGCGGAACCCTTTGCGTTGCCGAAGCCCTACTTGCAGGAGACACCGAAGAGCTGCTCCTTCTAAATCTGCACCGCTATTTCGGGCTCTACGGCGCCAACCTAGAGCTGAAAATCCTCCCTTCGTCACCTCAGGCCGGGCTAATGGCTTCCCTGAGCCCCTTTCGGACCTATCTTTGTAGGGACGTGTATGAGGAAACCCTCATGAAACCTAGGGTTTCTTGGGGTTTAGGCAGGGTTTAGGGTTTAGGATCTAGGGTTCAGGGTTCAGGGTCCAGGGTTCGGGGTTTCGGGTTGAGGGTTTTTTGGGGTAAAGGCTCGAGGGGCTCTGCGTTCGGGGGGTTTGGGGTTTAGGGGTTTAGGGTGTAGGGCCTTGGATTGTGGGTTTAGGGTTTAAGGTTTAGGGGTTTAGGGTCTAGGATTTAAGGTTTAAGGGTTAAGGGTTTAAGATTTAGGGGTTTAGGGTCTAGGATTTAAGGTTCAAGGGTTAAGGGTTTAAGATTTAGGGGTTTAGGGTCTAGGATTTAAGGTTCAAGGGTTAAGGGTTTTGGGGTTTAGGGGTTTAGGGTCTAGGGCCTTAGAAGTCGTTGCCTGTGGAGAGTTCAGCATGGCTTTAGAGGCCTCGAGCTTGGCTGGGGGAGCCCTTGAGTTTGGGGGGAGCCCTTGAGTTGTAAACCCTCCCTTGTCTTTTAGGCTTTAGGGTTTTAGGGTTTTAGGGTTTAGGGGTTTAGGGTTTAGGGTTTTTATTTCCTTGTATGTCTTGGGTTCCATGGTTTGGGGGTAAGGGCCCTATGTCTTAATCTCAGCTGGAAACAGGACCTTGTCAAGAACAGCCACTTCAACCCAAGCACCAAACCCCTGCAGCCTAAAGGTCGTCAACGCCTGATCACGCCAAACCCCAGGCCGTGGACAAGGAGATGGTTTGCGACATCAAGCTGCTCTTGCAAGACCCAGAGCTGCGCCTCCACCCGGGAACGATCTGCAGCTGGGCGTTCGATGTTGAAGTTCAGGGTGTCCTGTGAAGTTCAGGGTTTAGAGATGGGGGCAAACACCGAGACCTCCTAAAAAACATCCTGTGAGAGGCTGATAAGCAAGAGAGGGTCTTACGGAACGCCAATCGCCCCGAATCCGTAAACCCTAAGCATAAACCATAAACCACCCTAAACCTCATCAACCTTTGAACATGTCGACGGTAAGGCTGCAACTCGTCTAGAAAATTTTCTGCAGGTCCTTGTAAGGGACAGCCCGTTTAAATGCTGACGTGATTTAGAAAGCAGGTTATGGGTAGAGTTATAGGTGCCCGAACGGAAATACCATAATTGTCGCGCTTTTCAGTGAATGTATATTATGCTTACAAAGTGCCCTCATCTACCAGTACCATAAGCCCTAAAGCCCCTTCGATTCAGACCCTCCAACCCAGAAGCCCTAAACCATAAACCCCAGAGCCCCAAAATCGTGTACTATGCACTTTGCACTTGTGATCCCCGAATGGAGCCATTGAGAGGCATCCATACGGGAACCCTGTAACCCCTACAACCCTAAAACAATGAGCAGAACCGTAAACTGTTTGTATTAGAAAATGCACGCGAAAGCAAAAGCAACCAGCAGAAACCAAAGCATATAAACACCTCTAAAATCCCTATAAAATGCCCTATATGTAACACAGATCAGCAGCTCCATAAACTTTATCTAAATCCTATATGGGGGTTTCCAAAAATAGGGGACCCTAATATAGTACCTTAAATCGTAGGATCCTTATTACAAGTACCCCCAAAAAATAAGGTACCCTAATTTTCCGGAACCTCTAAACCCTAAACCCTAAACCCTCCCATCTAAACCAGAATCCCAGGCTTGGTCTCGGACGACACTGAGCAAAGCTTCGCGTCCTCGCTGCGCGCTGCGGGGCAGCGAGGCTGGGGGACGGCGCTGGTGAGCAAGCGGCCTGGTGAACCCTAAACCCTAAACTGGGGTATTAGGGTCTAGGGTTTAGGGTTTGTGAGGTTTATAGGGTTTAGGGTTTTTGGAGGGCTTCTGGGGTATTAGGGTTTACCTTGACCCTATAAAACCTTCCTTTTTAGGGTTCCTTGTTATGATTTCTCTATATAAGTCCCTAAAAAGGTTTAGGTTCTTTGGGGTCCAGGTAGGGTTTGGGGTTTAAAAGGTTTAGGGCTTTGTAAGGTTTGTAGGGTTTAGGGTGTAGGGCTGGTGAACATACCGCTCTGGGGTATTAGGGTTGGGGGCTTAGGGGTTCAGAGTGGCCTGGCGAATGCAGGGCTTAGGCTTCGGGGTCTAGGATGGAGGGTTTTGGGGCTTGGGGTTTAGGGTTCAGGGCTTGGGGTTTAGGGTGTAGGGTTTAGGGCTTTGGGTTTTAGGGTTGGGATTTGGCATAGCATAGCGGTCGGAATACTTTTGTATCTAATACTATGTTACATTATTCCTCAGGGTTTCTTCTCAGTCTTAGAACCATGCAATAATATACCAAAACCCTATCTACACTCTCCAGGCCCAAGAATTACCCCTTTTTTAAAAGGGGTCTGATAAGTTTATTCATATTCAGAACCTATACCTACGAAATCCTGTGAGCATTTCAGCAACGGTTTCCTGATCCCTCTAACAACAAGTGCTATACGGGGTGTTTAGGTTGTCCTTAAATCCCTAAACTCTCAATCCAAAACCCTAAACCCCTTAACCCTAAACCCCAAAACCACTAAGCCCCGAAACCCCGAAACCCCAACCCCAATCCTAAACCCCTAAACCCTAAACCCCTAAACCCTAAACCCCTAAACCCTAAACCCTAAACCCAATCCTAAACCCCCAAACCCTTAAACCCCAGCCAGAGCAGAGGAATGGCAGCACGCGGCTGATGCAGGGCGCTGCACATCGAAGTCTAGGCACATTTAGGGTGTAGGGCTTAGGGCTTAGAGTTTAGGGTTTGGGGTTTAGGAGGGTTTGGGACGTGTCTGGGGCTTGAGGGTTTAGTGTCAGGTGGAAGTCGAGGCACATTTAGGGTGTAGGGCTTAGGGCTTAGAGTTTAGGGTTTGGGATGTGTCTGGGGCTTGAAGGCTTAGTGTCAGGTTCTTAATTGTACGAGGGCTACTGCTCTTCGAAGAGCTATTGAGGTTTAGCTTTCAGGGATTGTGGCAATTCCCTAAACCCTAAACCCTAAACCCTGAACCCTAAACCCAAGATATTTTAACGGGGCTTGGAAGTCGGTTCAAACACCTCCAAGCAGGCACCCAAATGCTCCGGCACGCGCACCTGAGGCCCGCAAGCCCCAATGCTGTTGCCCCGAACCTGGGGGAATCCCGGCCCGAATATGAGGCATGCAAAGTGTGGTTGGAGTAATGAAAGAGTCTAGTCTGGCAGTCTGGCAAGCTCTAAAGCCTAAACCCAAAATCCTACACCCTTAACCCCAAGCCCCAAAACCCTTGACCCTAAAAGTCCTAGGGGCCAAACTCCTTAAGCTAGGAACCTCCAAGCGAAATATGGATACCAAGACTAAGCGTGGATGCTAAAAACTCATTGTCTCGGCCTCATGGAACACGCCAGACGAGCATCCGGTGTTTAGATCCTTCTTTGGGCCCTACTTGGAGGATCATGGGACGTAGTGTTATAAATAAGGTAACTGTGCTATATAATTACTTATAACTTATAACTTATAAGTCCCATGATCCTCCAAGTACGCCTTACACCTTGTCCGGCAAACCCAGTTTAGGGTTTTGGCTCGGGCAGGTGTGGGTTTGGGTATCCTCGAAACGTCTTCCGATTCTCCTGAGGGCGTCCTGATTTAGGGTGTGGGGTCTACAGTAGGGTCTAGGGTCTAGAGTCTGGGGAGTTAGGGCTGTAGGGTTTAGGGCTTACGTAGTTCCTTTTGGGGGGTTACCTTATAGGATTCTAAAAATACAAACCACAAAAAGGAACTAGTTAGGGGCCTATGGGTAGGGCTTATTCAGGGTGGAGGGAGGACTGTGAGATGTCAGAAGGAGCCCTCCAAAAAGAGTAAGCAGCACAAAGCCTAGAAATACAACACAGAAACCCGCAAGGACCTCTTATCCTAAACCGAAGCCCAAATCCGTATCCCTAAACCCAAAACCCCTCAAACCCTTAAGACGTTGAAAACCCGAAACCCAAAAACCTAAGCCCAGCACCCAATCCCCTAAACCCGAATCGCTTAACATCCCTCAACCCTTAAAACCGCTGCCAGCAGGCTGGGGAAACTGCAATGCCCGTGCCCGGGCTGTGAGCCCGCGTAGTGACATTGAAGTTTTTCTGAGGCCAAGGCCCCCAAGGCGGCGCAGGGTCTAGGGCGGGCCAGGGGGCTTGGCAATTTAGGGTTTTGGGCTTAGGGTTTAGGGGTTTAGGGTTTAGGGTTTTAGGGGTTTAGAGGTTTAAGGTTTTAAGGGTTTGGGGTTTAGAGGTTTAGGGTTTAGGGTTTTAGGAGTTTAGGGGTCTATAGGTTCAGGGGTTTAGGGATTTAGGGTTTAGGGTTTATAGGGTTTAGGGTTTGAAACTTGGGGGTTCCCGGGCTCTGGGGTTTCAGGGCTTGGGTGGTTTAGGGTTCAGCGGTTTGGGGTTTAGGGTTTTAAAGCTCAAATCCGAGCGCAGGGGCGTGGTTAGAAATGAGTATTGCGACTTCTTAAGGGCTCCTAAACATAGATATACCACACTTGGAGGCTCGGGAGAATTAGTGAGTAGTTCTACAGTAGCGGCTAGAAAAGTAGGATAGCCTAACTCAGGGTGCCTTGTAGGGTACTCATAACTCCTACATTACCTACTTACTAGGTCAACCTGCACCCTCCAAATGATCCAGGGCTTTGGGTTTAAGGTGGTTTAGGGTTGACAGAACCTTCTGTGTACTGTACACGCCAGCACCTGTTGCAGCTCTTGCTGGAAGGGTTAGGGGACCGAGTAAGTCGAATTGGGTCGTCTACGCGCCCCGTCACGTCCCCTTTATCTTTCAAGTAAGCTTCTGTGCGTCCGGACCCCGAACTTCCGCCAAAACGCCGCACCCCAAGCCTAACTCGAAACCGAATGGTTCTGCTCT
This sequence comes from Symbiodinium necroappetens, assembly GCA_905231915.1. Taxonomy (NCBI): domain Eukaryota; class Dinophyceae; order Suessiales; family Symbiodiniaceae; genus Symbiodinium; species Symbiodinium necroappetens. The sequence goes on from CAJNJA010096119.1 coordinate 12,070, forward strand.
TATAAAAGGGAATTGAGGTATGTACACAGACCAGTTTGAGGTTTAGGGCTTGGGATTTAGGTTAAGGGTTTATGTAGACAAGCGATCCGGCCTAAGCAGCCGATCCCCTTGTCTTCTCTTGCCGCCGGCATGCGCCAGAATGTCAGAAAAGAGCACTGTGCAGGTGCCTAGTTCAGGTTTGTTGGATACCAGAGGCAACATGAGGGTATGCAAAATCAGTAGTAGCAAAGACTCCCAAACGTTCTCATACAAGTATAGTACAGAGTGCAATACAAGCCAAGCAAGACCTTTTTCTAATAATTCAGGCCTCGATATTTGTTGTCTGCGACCTTATATATCAAACCCTTAAACGGTTCAAGCTTTTCAACACCCTAAACCCTAAACCCTAATCCCTAGCTCGGCTGATTTTCCGCGGGGTGGAAGTTGCATCTTACCTGTTTCCGTACCACCTCAGCAACGTAGATTCTCCCTGAGGGTTTAGCGTCCGGTCTAGGGTTGAGGCTTTAGAGTTTAAGCTTCAGAGTTTAGGTTTTAAGGTGTAGAGTTTGCAGTTTAGGATTGGGTGTTGAGGCTTTAGGGTTTGGGGGTTAGGCTTTAGGTTTAGGCTTGAGAGTTGAGCTTGGGTGTTGGTTGCAACATGCATGTGTTCAGGTTCGTCATATTGCAACCCCCAAAGCGACTTAGGAAATGTGTTGAATTCAGCCCCTAAGGGCCGATGTAGCCAACTAGTATATACTTTCGATCCAAAGTACCTGTATAGGGATTTCTTTTAGGCCAAAGTAAAGACTACTTGGGTTCATGGACCCTTAGGGAACTAGCTTCCGGACGGATTTGTCCGGTTGACGGTCTGAGGGCCCACAAACCTGGAACGGCTCAGGGGCTAGGGCCCTTGACCCCAAAGCCTAAGCACGAGCTACTTCGGCTGTGGAAGATCTAAGCCGGAAGAAGCTGCTGAAGTCTAAAGGCTCAAAGGCAGCACAGCACACTGCGCGAGAAACACAGGTCACCACATCGCACCTGTCTGTGTGTTGCAATCGTCATGGCTCTCAGCATTGCCGGGCCTTAACAGGCTGACTAATATCACAGACGTTACCTATAGTCTCCATTGCAGTTCCTTTTTGGGGATACCTTACAAAGCCCTTAATATATAATTGGTTAAACCAACAGAAGGAACTACAATGGAGACTATAGGTACTATCTAGAATCTTGCTCATCCAGTTTCATGGTCATCACGATGGCCGTACCCAGCCTGATCCTTGAACCCTAAAGACCCTCAGCCGCTACCACAAAAACCCGAACCTTCAAGCGCAACTTCACCTCTAAAGCGTAATCCCGGAGGAGTGCTGGTGTTCATCGTGGTGACACTGATCCACTCCTTGATGATTTGCGTCAAGCTCGGCTTCGAGATCACCGGGTCGGCTTCCGCAGACGGGCTTCGAGCGTTTAGGGTTTGGGGTTTAGGGTTTTGGGGTTTAGGGTTTAGGGTTTAGTGCGCTTTTGGCTTTAGTCTTCGGTTTTGGTATATAATGCCCAGGGTCCTATACCTACTTAGTCAGAAGTAGAGTTTCCATGTTAGGGATCAAGAATTCCGAGTATGTTTTGTGCACGGGTTCCCCTTGGTCTTTGGATTGCGAAGAGATTAGAGGACTTCCGGCTGTAAAGACACACGGAAGCCGAACAAAAATCCGAAGTTCTTGATCCCCCCGACGCGCGATGAAGCCCTATGAAACCCTGTCCAACCTCAACCCTCCTGAAAGCCAATGCTTTCGGTTTCATGGCTGCTGTGGGCTTCTGGGATGCCTGGTGGGACTCGGCACCAAGACTTCTAATGTGGGAACCTGATTAAGATACCCTGGCCCTATAAAACCCCAAAATATTAGGATTCCTATACGAAACCCTAATTTTGTTAAGTTAGGATTCATAATAAGGAGCCCTCATGAAGACCCCAAGGTTTCTTAATCAAAGTTCCCATCTTGCTGAAAGTGGTTTCCGGCTCTTCTACTTGGGGGAACTCCGAGGGGTTCTAGCAGGCTGAAGAGCTCAGGGTGAAGTATACTTTGGGTTTAGAGTTTAGAGTTTAGGGTTTAGGGTATAGGGTTTGGGTTTAGGGTTTAGGGTTTGGGTTTTGGGTTTAGGGTTTAGGGTTTCGGGTTTGGGTTTAGGGTTTAGGGTTTAGGGTTTAGGGTTTGGGTTTGGGTTAAGGGTTTAGGTTATCAAAATGCACATTGGTGGAGCTCTTCTTGTCGCTAAGAGTGGGCTTTTTGCGATATCATAGACCTGGCTTATGGGAAAACTAAGGTTTGGGAATGAGCATCCCCAAACCCTAAACCCTAAACCCCTGCACTTTAAGACAAAAAACCCTAAACCCTGGAGAGGAGGGTCTCGGGCTTTTGGGACAATTGAGGTTTGGGAATCGAGCGTTGAGGGGTCAAGGGCTGTGGTCTCAGATTCATGGGCCCAGGTTCTCTGGCTCATGCTCGAAATTAGGGTTTTGGGCGTAGGGTCTTAGGATTTTAGGTCTTAAGGGGATTTAGGGTTTATAAGGGGTTTAGGGGTTTAGGTTCTAGGGGTTTAGGGCTTTAGGGCTTTAGGGGTTTAGGGTTTAGGGTTCAGGATCAGGGCTTATGGGCCTAGGGATCTGGTCCTAGGGCCGAAAAGCTGGGGCTTCGGGCCCGGAGGGTAGGGTCAAAGTTTTTGCTGTGGGGTTTGATAGCAGCAGTAGTAGTAGTAGTAGTAGCAGCATCAGTGGTACAAATAGCAATCACAGTATCACTAACAATAGGAGTGAGATGGCTAAAATGATCATCTGTTAATCAACAAGCAAAGCAGTAGCAACACCCATGCATTCGGATCGACCCTAAACCTAGACCCTAAACCCTGAACCATGCATTCGGATGGTAGGCCGCAGACCCGTGCCTTGTATCCCTGGGAGGCACTTTCCCAAGAGCCGCGATGTCTTCGTGAGCCAGCCAAGCCCCCAATTCCGGATGCATGTCTTGCGATTTTCCAGGGTAGGGTTCTGCTTAGGGTTCCAGATTTAGGGTTTAGAGCCTGGGTTCAAGCTTGTAAACCCTAAACCCTCTAAGCCCTAAGCAGTCAGGCCCCTGTTTCCAAAAACACTCCAAAGGCCTTACCCCTAAAACCTACAATCCTATTCGTCGGTGAACCATGAAAGCAGCCACCGACGCCAACCCCATCTTCATTGTCATCACCATCAACACGATCACCCTCACATTAGTGTCACCATCGCCAACCACCAGCATCATCACAACAAGACTAACACTGGTATCTTCACCTCCATTTTCCTCATCAGGAAAATCACCACCACAAGTATTACACTATCATGCGCCAGAGATCCAGCTCTAGCTAGCGCAGTACACCAGTCTCGCAATCTATTTCTTTTCCCATGTCTTTTCAGTTGAGTAGAATTTCAACCCGAAGTCAGTCCTGTAGTAGTCCATTGCGAGAACCTCACTTACTCGCTGTATTAAGTTATTGGGGTTTGGGGTTCAGGGTTTGTGGTTTAGGGTTTATGTACAGCTTGCACGAGTTGCAGTCCTTCAGTGTTGAAGTCCTACGGTTTACCTTGCTTCCAGCGGACTTTAGCTGAAATCCACGAGACACATCGGCTTGTTGTAGTCGGTATCTTTTTAACCATGTGTCGATCTCCTGGTTGTCTTGACGATTCCTTCCCGGCTTGCTGACATACCCTTATACCACACCCTGAACCCTGAACCTTGAACCCTTATTGACAAGCCCTATTCGGTGAGGGGAGCCCCAAAGCGTAAGAGGACAACGAACCTTCAACCCTAAAGCCTCAACTTCCCGCACCCTAAACTTCAAACCCTGCGCCCTAACCCCTGAACCCTAAACTAAGCCCTATCCATAGGCCCCCTAAGTAGCTCCTTTTGTGGTTCATATTTAGGATCCTATAAGGAGATCCCAAAAAGGAACTACTTAGGGGCCTATGGGTATAACCCTAAACTTTAGAGCACCTCTGCAGACCCGACACACATCTTGCAGTCAATTTTCAGGCGGAAAGTTTCTTGGGACTTCGGATCGCAACTTGAGCGTTAAGGCTTTTCTACTCAGGGGGACCTATGCAGTACTGGGGCATAAGGGCGTAGGAAGGGGTTTCTAAGCCTTCTAAGCTTTTGTGTAGGGTGTTCGAAGTTTTTTTTGGCAAGGCCTTGGTAGTGTAAGTCAGTGTAAGTTTGCAAGGTGTAGGACTTCAAGCGCCCAGCCCTTCAAAGTCATATACCCTGTAAAGCCCCCGAAGCACGTTGTAGGCACAGGCCTCACTTTCGTCAGCGTTGCGGCTCAAGGTAAAGGACTGCATGCCAGGACTGGTCCCGGGACAAGTTTCCAGCTTAGCCCCCGTACATACACCATACACCTTAACCAAACACCCATAACCAGCACTGCAAAGATGTCCCAGCTCGCCGCCTAAGGTTTCAAGAGTTGTAAACCACCAGATTCCAAACCCCAAGACACTAATTAGAGCCTTTCAGACCCGAGACCCTAAACACTGAACCCGAAGCCCTAAAAGATTTCTCCGGAATCCTCTTCAAAGCAGTTCTCTTCACTCACCATGGTCCCGTCTCCGCGAGTCGAGCCGCCGAAGGCCACCCACCTGGTGCTGTCGTCATGTCGTTTTCCCAAAGAGCCCCATACATAGCGTGTTTTAATGTAGGAAATGACTTAAATCATAATTAGAAGTCCTATAGAATCTAAATCTAAAGTATGTTCCAAAACCAAGAGGACTTGCGTTCCCTGGGTTTAGGGAAGTTTAGGGCTGAGGGTTTAAGTACGGCTTGGGGCTGGGAAGGTGGCATACCGGCAAAGTGAGTTCTGCTGTCACAGCTGTTTTTGCTGTGCTGTTGCATCGGTGAACTGTGGTGGCTGTTTTGCTGCCGCTGATGATGATGACTGAATCTGATGGTAGTGGTGATGATGCTGATGCTGGATGAGTGTTGTTTGTGTTGTATGGTTGTATGTACATGTGGGTGCGTGCGCACGCTCTCTCTCTCTCTCTCTCTCTCTCTGTTTTAGAGTGACATTGCTGCTGTTGTTGTTGCTGCTGCTGCTGATTGTGGCATTTGTGCTGCTTCTGCTGCTGCTGCAGCCTGCCATTGATTTGGTTGCTGTTCAATCTGTTGTTGCCCGTGTCTGGTGTGATTTTTCAGGTACTACATCTCAGCCAGAACCCACTACAATGAATATGCCTTTCTTGGTGGTGTTTCTGGTGGTGACGCTGACTGCCACTGACACCAGTATTACGGGCAGCGGCCGCTGTTTGTTGTCGATTACCTGCTGTTCATCTGATAGCATAAGTCACAACAGTGCATAGATCTCCATACTCATGTACAACATCTTTGTCATCTTCAGTCCCGTATGCACCCCTCTGCTGGCACGCTTGTCGTCTACCGTGTGTTGAAGCATTCGGCCCCGATGTATTTACAGGCGCTGCAGTGAGTTCGAAGCTTTTGCAGGGTTTGTCATGGTGAGTGGTTAAAACCGCAAGCCATTAAGTTCCAAACGCTGATCCCGACCCCAAAGCCTCAACCCGGAACTTGACAAATCCTAAACCCCGAAGCTTAACCCCTATTCGGCCCTAATCCGTAAACCATCCTAGATCCTTCAACCCTACACCCCACCTTAAGCCCTCAACCAAAAGGCGCGGAAGTTGGAGGCACCACCATCGGAGGCACCATTAGTGCGGCTCGGAAGCATCAGAGGGGCAGCCTTGTTTGTTCTCGGCCTTTCAATAAGGAAGCCTAAACCCTACTTCAAACCCTTTGTGGATGCAGAGTGTGCATGCAAAGAGTGCCGTTTCACAGCCTGTGAAGCAAGCGCATTCGGCTGAGCGGCCAAGCTACGACAAGTCCCATTGGAATATGTTCGTGTGCTATGGACATGGCTTGGATTAGCACGGTGCTCAGTCAGCATGAGCCGGGCCGCCTTGCCCTAGATGGCCAGCAACATTGCTTCGTTTGCAGCAGGGACTGTGCTGGGAAAGAAGGACCGAAAGGTGGTCATTGGAAGAGCCATGGCATTTCTTGCATTTCTTGGTGGTCGGAAGGCAACGATGGCTATGAGATGCTGGGAAACTTTGGGTTTTGGGTTAAGGGATGCAGCTTTTGGGTTCAGGGCTTCAAAGATGTGAACCTCTGGAGGGGTTTGGGTTTAGGGTTTAGGGATGTCAGACATCCCTTCCCCAATCCTTAGAGATCTCCTTCGGCCGCTAGAGGAAACTGGGCAAGTAGTTTAAGTCAATCGTCCAAAGTCATGCGAACAACCGCTTCTAAGGCAAGAAGAGGGTTGGAGCTGTTTTTGGGGATTGTGATCCTCTGCAGTTATGGTCTGAATTCAGAACCTAAAACTTAAACCCCTTGTAGTCAAACTACGAGCAAGGACTGGGGCCTCTGCTAAGGCTGCTGTATGGCGGGTTGTAGTTGCTCGGTTTGGAGATGCTCGTAGAGTTGATGCGGGCCAAGGGGACAAATCATACCCATAGTGTACCCATAGGCTCCAAAGTAGTTCCTTTTTGTGGTTCATATTTAGGATCCTATAAGCTAATCCCAAAAAGGAACTACTTTGGAGCCTATGGGTAAGGTAGGGACCGATGTTCGCGCATGCATGTCTATATCGCAGATAATGAAAAGACAGATATATGGAACAGGTTATTAAAGCCTAAACCCTCTGGCGCAACAGACGCCTTTCTGATCACATCGGAATGCCGTATCCCTAAACTGGCCCTAAACCCTATAAACCCTAAACCTTATAAACCCTATAAACCCCATAAACCCTAAACCCTATAAGCCCTATAAGCCCTAAAGCCTAAAGCGAATCCCGAGCCGACCTCCGAGGACGATCCGGGCGAGCAGCGAACACCTAGGCCCCCTGGTAGGGTTCAGTGTTTAGCGTTGAATGTGTTCAGTTTAGGGGTTTAGGGTGTAGGGTTTAGGGGGTTGAGTGTTGCGGGTTAAGAGTTTAGGGTTTAGAGGTTTAAGGGGTAAGGGATTTTAAGGTTTAGTGTCTGTCAATGGGGTTCGAGAGGCAAGTCTAGGCTTCCTAGCTAAGTGGTATGGCGTGTGTATATATATATACATACTACATACATACATACATACATACATACATACATACATACATACATATATATTATACATATATACATATA
>CAJNJA010096130.1:0-19251 GCA_905231915.1 Symbiodinium necroappetens
TTTCTCAAGATCGATCCAGCTTGCAAAACGCGTTCTTCGTCCTGTGCATGTTGAAAAGCACAACCCTCCTCCACCCACCCCCACTCGTGTCCGAGAAAAGCTCCAGCGCCGTCTGCCATTCTCTGGACTTCTCCGCTGCGCTGATTGCGCTGCTGAAGGACACCCTCGGCTGCGGAACCGACCTGTAAAAAAACTTCCAATTTGTGTAGCCTTTGGGTTAGTCAGGATAGACCCGTGTCGAGTCAAGGCACACATCGCGGGCCACTTGGTGGTCAGGAAACTCTGACAAAAGCGCCAGAGCAGCTTGCCATTGGGCTGCTTTCCTTAGGTATGCGCTCCCGCAAACTCTGACATCGGCACGAGGGATGCTGGTACACTCATTGTGATCTGAAGCTCGCAGCCGCATCCAGGGCGCAGTTCAGCATGATTGCCTGAGCTCATAGTTCATCGGACTTCCAAGCGTTTATGGTCCTGCTTGGATCCATAAACTGCCTCCCTTCGATTTGGCCCGGGAGACGTTCGGCAGCACAGCGCCCGCTTGCATGGCATCAAGCATGCGCAGCCCGAGGACCCAGCACCTTCGTCTCTTCGGATAGGCTCGAGGCGGGTGGAGCGATAGTTTTTGAAACCAAGCATGTCTTCGTGAGCTCTGGATGTCTCCCCAACTTCTTGCATTGTGAGCTGCTGGCCACACATTTCCCCCTCAAGCTATCCAGATCCGACATCTGGCGAGTGAAGGTGGATTTCGCGGCACGCTTGAAGCATCTGAACCACTGGACCAGAGATTTATGGGGGTTGGAATAGGTCTGAGGTGTATTTCTGCACAGCACCCGTCTTGAACGCCGGCATCCACCACGCTGCTGTAACCTGGGCAATGGAACTTGGTGCTAAATTAGATGCTGCAAGCTGGGCATCCAGGTGCAAAGAAGCATGACAATAAAAGCATCCCAAAGCAAGCTGTCCTTTTTATTCACTTGCAGCATCCCTTTGCCGTGCACTCGTGAGTAGCAAGACAAGCCCGGGAAATCTGTTGCACCCAAACCAATTCTGCGTTCCACCAGCCAGAAAACTGATGATGTCTGGGACTAGTCCACGCTGCTGCATCTCTGCATTCAGATTCAGGGCAGCCTTCCATGGGTGCTCTAATTGCACATGTTCTTCCTGAATGACGAGGGAAAAGTCAGATGCATCACAATATTAAAGAACATCCATATGCCTGTCACCGTAACATGTAATCACCAGACAGGCAGCACTACAGTCGCTGAATCTCAATATCTATGTCAAAGAAGCTCGCACCACGCCGCCTTATTTTCCGGCCTGCCAGCCAGCACTGGCGCTGCAGGAACTGATCGCGGTGTTGAAACCTCAGTCGATCGATCCGCAACTGATCCGTTCCCTACAACTCGCTGAAATGAAAGACTTTCTCCAGCAACCGACACCAGCAATCTGTACAATCCTTTGTGCTTTTTCTACCCACTGGGCTACGACATGCTCAAGCCGCACTCGCAATGTGATCAAGCGTGCTGCACTCGGTGCCGTCAGTTCTGAAGGCTTCAGCCCTCTGACAACCAAGAATCTGATCCCATCAGCCGTGTCTGCCTCCACTAACCTTGCCAGTCGTGCTTGGACAAGGGAGGCTGTTGCCGTCGCTCGTGGCATCCAGTGTGGCTCTGTATCTGGACATTGATGCACACTGTCCAAGCTTGCAGCAATTGATCCAAGCTAAACCCGGCGGCACGAACTGGGCGGGCCTATCGGCTGTCTTATCATCCCCGCAAACAATTCGTGCCACAGAAACAGCCGAAGCGCAAGCTGCCAGAACCCAACTCCCACAGAGCTGCGGATGGCAGTGTTGTACGTGATCCTGAGGCTCAGAGATCAACTTACTAGACAAGGTACCCTTCTGTACTTCGACATTCTTCATTCCTTCAGCCGACACAGGAACAGCATCACATGGAAATGGAAAGGACGATGCCAAAGAAATGCTTGGCCGAGGTGCACATTCGGTAGGATGCTGTGAGCGCGCACGCCTGTAGAAACGCTAAGCCGCTAAGCATGGAACAACACCATCTAACGGCTGCCTGCCTCGGAGGAGAGACGAGGCAAGTTGCCACTGCTCAGACCGGGCACATGCTGCCAGTGTGCCTCCAGCTATGTCGTTTCTTGGCACAAGGAAGACTTCGTACTGTGGAGGAGTAGTCGTCGTGTCTACACACACAAGGCCTCCCCCACCAAAGATCTGGCCTAGGAGCTGTTGTATGAGATCACATTGGGTCGCAAGACGCAGCTTGGCATGTCGGCCAGCAGAGTCATAGCATCGCGCCACTGACTGCCTGACGACACGGGCGATCAGTGGAGACGGAGACGGGGAGGGGAGTGGAAGACCTCGTGCAAGTGAAGCAATATCACGGGTGCGCTCGATGACGGCCGATAGCTCCTTCCTTGGACTTGCAAAGCGATGACGCGCTGTCTGGGATTCCGGGTTCTAGGATTCGTCGCAGCTGTCAGCGTGAACATGACTGACACCAAGGTGCTACAAGTGAAACTGCCGAAAAACCCTGCCCATACCAATCACATCTCAAGCTTCTGATCATGCAACCTCACCGCGTGCAAAACAAGCTCAGGTTTGGGCCTACTGGCCCCAGTCTGCGAGAAATCCGTTTCCCAAAGTGCAGGCACCTTGCAGGCATCTTCTGCCAACATTGCTGCGGCATTATTTGTCGGACATGCCTGCACTGCCGGAGACATGGCGGAAGGCACAACGGCACCCTTCAGTGCCCTACAGCTCTTGCGAAGAAGGTGCAGCCAATGCTTCGTGATGCTTTGTGTTTACATCGGATCGGGGGTACTCTACTTGACATTGTGCAAGAACGGTCACCCACGGAAGACGAGCCAATGGAAGATCTAGAATCTTCACCGACTCGAACGCAGCACGAGTGATATAGAGCCGAGGCATCTTTGGTCGCAGTCCGGTGTTGGGTTGCTACAGTAGTCGAGCACGGGCAGGGCCGCCCTCTCAGTATGCACCTGCCCACGAAAGAGCCGCGAGCCAAGAGTACTGGGGAGTCTGAGATCTTAGGATATCGAAGTCGCCGCAACCGTGTCTGTCGAGTCCAGTCGAGTGGAGTGAATCTTCTTTTGGTCCGTGGCCGGCGAGACTGATGCGTGACAGGCAAGTTTAAACTTAGGAACTTATAATCCCTGTGCCACCCTGCATGATTCAGACGAGTCTTGGAATGCTGATTCGCACACCATCAGAATATAGCCCAAACAGTCCGTGACCCTGCAACCCACCATGTTCTGGTTGACTGAGGCTGTACACTATAGCCTTCCTCAACTCAAGTGCACCAAATTCGTCGAGGCGAGCAGCCTCAGCAAATAAGTCTCTGGAGTAACAGTGTGACCAGCACTGCGAATCACAAGAGCCACATGCGCAGAGCTGAAAACTTATATGCTCAACTGATCACACACACATTGAATATCGTCTACACAAAGGGGAGGGAGCGAGAGAGCGAGAGAGGGAGAGAGAGCGAGAGAGGGAGCGAGGGCGGGAGGGAGGGAGGGGGAGGGAGGAGCAGCATGTGCATACTGCCTGCATGGGTATGTAGATATGCATGCAGACGCGTGCAGTCTCAAATGAAGCTATAGGTGCTGGGGCACATCCTGCAGAAAACGGCAGTGATGGCCACAACTCGCTATGTTCACCATTTTATTTTCGCCTTTGCGGGGCGCCTTCGGCGCCTGTGCTTCGAGCAAGGCAAGCAGCTTAGCTGGCAGATGCATGAAGGGCGCGAGCGATACTTTGCATCGCAGGCATGATCCTTCGTCTCCACCCAATAAGCCAATAAGTTCAAAATAGTTGTTGATTCCCGTGCGTCCTCACGGGAAATACTGTGCGTCGCATAAGACCCAAAGTTCTACTTGCAAACCTGATTCACCAGGTGCTGCTCACTTCGATCGTGTGAGATCAGGTCCTCAGCCATACACGCTGAGACGCTTTGGGAAGTTTGCACACGACCAGTCAATACCTCTGCTCATCTCAGCGCCAAGTGTCATTCTGCATGAGGAACCCTGAAACCCGGTGAACGAAGGATGGGCAGGTGTGGTTCAGCTCGTGCATGCTGACCCTGGCAATCAGTCCAGCTGAATGCAGAGCAAGGGCGAAGACCAAAATGCATCTCGAGCTTAGCTTTTGGATGCTGCGTTGGCGACACGACACTACTGCTGACATGGTCACAGACAGGCTGCAGCTTACAGCCAGCAACTGCGGTCGCAGCCCTCGGTCGCCTCAACACAGGAACATGCATCTTCTCCACTTGCTTCAGATCTCGCTCGATGTGCCTGCCATTGCAATGGGAGGTTACCCGCATGTTGTGCACACAGGGATTCTGTAAGGCTTGTTTGTCTAATGAGCTACAGGAAGAAAGTCCGAAACATAATGAGTTAAGCTAACCGAACCAGCTATCTCAAGCTTCGAACCAGAGTCCTTTTGTTCATGGTGAAGAGTCGTTTGAACAGCCTCATGCTCAACCTGGTGCAGATGCCTTTGGAAGCCGCGCTGGCTGTTTTTTGACTCCGCCAAGCCGTGCCTTGTGTGCAACAATCAGCTGGCTCGTTTATTACATAAATTGCGTTGAGTCTACACAGTTGGAGGGAAAGAAAGACAGGGTTTCCAACGAGGGCCGTGATTCTTGAAGAGCCATGGAAATCTGTGGAACATCGATTCTGCACGATCTGTCTGGTCCTGAGCGCACTTGCATGCGGAATTCATGATTGCACCCACTGGACATCGTCCCGAACAGGAGGTTCAACACTTCCGGTGACGAGACTTGCAAACATCCAGGGCCGGTCGTCCCTTCATGCTCACAGACATAACTCGCCGAGGTCATGCATTTGACAATAAGGTTTGGCTGGCCAAGCTAGCACAGACTGCTCCCAGACGCCCACGAGCAATTGAGACGGGGCGCGCGCTCATACTTGATCACCGCTTTCCTCGAGACACCAGCTTCTCGCAGCATCCGATAGAGCCTGCGCTGCGTGACGAGGCTGCACTTCTGGCTTGAAGCTTGTTGTATCTCCTGCACCGATCACGCAGGAGAGCTCCTACCGTCCTACCGTCTTTCCTCAAGATCGCACTGGTCGTTGAGCTTGCCTCTATGACATGACGATCCAAACTCACGAGAAAGCACGCAGTGCTATTTTCATGCGCCCTTGTTCCTTCACCCCGCATCTACCTGCTGAGACATGAGTCACAAAAGGAAGAACCCTGTCTCGCTCGAGGTGCTTCGTAAGGTCGTAGATCTTGTCGGTGGGCTGTCTTTCCTCAAACCCTGTCGGAAAGCCTCGGGTACGGTAGCAGCTTTTTGCAACGGGCGTCTGCAAGGGGTCAAAGCCTTCAAGCACAAAGGCCACACAGAATAGTATGTAGCAGCCAGGGAGCTGTACTCTTGCTGCAGCAAGGTGTTCTGCCTGTAGGTTTGCAAGGCCCTCTTGAAGCCACGCCGGTCCTCCGCCTAGGAAAGGAAAAAAGGAAGAGCAAGGAAGAGGGAGAAGCCGAAGGCTCTCGATCTCTCGCAAAGCGGCTCGTGGATCTGAGCTTCAAAGCGGCAGCGCTGAGCGCACAAGCTTTTTCAAGCAGAAGTTGCGTCCGAGGCTCGAGGAAGGCCGTCAGGAGTTGGCCTGCGCATACGATTGCAGCATGCTGTCCTCCTACTGTAAGAACCTCCTCACGAATTGATACGGAACTTCTTTTTGGCACCCGCTGCTCTCTGCCTGTCTCCTCCCCGTTGAACATGAAGACCTGGCTCTCGTTGGTCTCCTGGGTTCCGTTCATGACTGCGAAGGAGTGCGCCCTGTGCTCGCTGATCCTCAACAGAGTTGTTCCACTTTATGCTAAGCGAGCGCGAAGCCATCAAGGCCAGGTGAAGTTCAGGACCATGGGGACCGTTCATGCCAGTCCCACCGAGCGACCTCATCTGATCGTCATGTCCGCCGGCGATGCCTTGTAACAGGGTCTGCAAAGCAATGTGCGAGTGTCAAGCCCGTCAAGCGTGACGGATTCTGCCGTGGTTCTTCAGCGATTCAAGATTCAACCCAGGACGGAGGGTGCTGTGATGGTGAGGTGCCACTGCTGTTTTGCTGTTGCTGCTTAGAGCGATGCTCTCGACAGACAACCAATGCCGTCCGGGCGATCAGACGCTGAGTTCCGGGGCTCCCTCGAATGATGCACCCCTTCTGGAGTTTGGGAGCTTGAGTCAATCAAGCTTCCAGGAATAATGGACGATTCAACTCTGCACACCAATTGCTGGTCCCGCCACCGAGGATCTGATGAATAGCAGGTGTCAGCGAATGATGCCCAGATCCTCGCACCAAGAAACCACGGCCATACACAGAAATACACAGAATCACCAGGACGGCTGTGTCCCTCAAGAATTTGTTCTGACAGTCACTATGACAAGATCGTACCAGCAACTAAGTCGTCCGACGGTCGTCCGGCCTTCGTCGCAGTCGCAGTTGTGTCCACGAAGCTCGCGAAGACCCTGAAACCTGATCCCTCAAGCCCAGGCATGCCAAGCCAGTTGCTTTTACAACTATGGAAGCTCGCTCGCAAGTCCTTCATTGCCAATGAGGGACAGGAACCGAATACTACTTGCCTCAGGCTCCGTCATTGCAAAAGCACAAGTTTATGCGGAGTAGCTGTCTTGCACTGGAGGCATTCTGCTTACACGGCCTGCGCAGCAACCTGCCTGCTACAAGGGAAATCGTCATCAGCATATTATCAAAGCAACATGCGGCAATATGCTGGTGTGCATGCAAAGTCTGGCCCTTATCCGAACGTACGAACCAGACTATTTTCGTGAAGCTGGTTGGCACGAGCAAAAGTGCCAGTGGACAAGGCAAGGCACATGTTGATGCGGACGTGCGCCGCGTGCTCCTCGCAGGTTCAACTGGCAAAGCTTTCTAAAAGCCCCTGCACATGACCCAAGCCACACGATAGGACAGTCATGATTTGCATCCGATCCATGCAAGCCTTCTTTGTGAATCAGTGCGCGGCTAGGCCCGCAAGCCAGGAAGACTGCCAAGGAGAGCAGCTTCGACATGGTCTACGAAGTGACACACAGGACATGTAGTAGTATAGATACAGTTCGCTGTCAGATCTCGAGCCAAGATGGTCGGAGTAACACGCTACACATTCGCCGTCTTTCATCTAACACGGCCAAAGGCATTCCACCATTGCTCCTCGTGGCATGCTCGACATAACATGAACCACACCCTTGCAGGCGTGGCCTCAATTGGATCAAGAGAAGATCCCCGAAGAGACATGCAACCTGGCATGCAGTCCAGAACACTTGGAAGATGAAGCGCTGTAATTCGCCTCGGCCCCGGCCGAAGCGGTCAGAGGTTAATCCCTGCTTCCCCCACCTCTTGGTCCCTTCCCCAGTGACCCAACCCCACCATTTTTGCGTTGGCAACGCCGCCTGCGTTCAGAGATTCTGCTAGCAGAGACTAGGCTTGCCGGGAGCACCCCTCCCGATTTGGGCGTTTTTTGCTGTGCAAACCTTAACCCACCTCCCCGCCCCCCACCGTCTCTTGTATTTTGTTGCAAATCTTGATTCCCCCGTACATTTCCCAACGCTTAAACCCCCGTACATTTGAACACGCTTCAAAATCCGGTCATAACGTCTATGCGCTATTGCATGCAGGGAATGTGCCACGTTTAGCGTGGGATTATTGCTCAGAGCCTCAGCATGAACACAAATACTCAAATCAAAAAGAGCATTCTGAAGCAAATGCAGTCATTCACTCACGACCTCGCCTGTGTGACCTACCTCTTGTTCTCCGAAACAATGCACCTGCTTCGAGCACAGGCGGGCCGAGCTGGACGGCGCGAAGCCTTCAAAATTACTATGCCTGGTCAGATGCTTAGTTGCGATGCTGTGGCGCAGGTGCCGGTGCAACAATGCTTCCCACTTATTAACCACTCGGCGGTCCGAGTGATCCCACCGGACAGGCACTCAGATCTCAGTCTGACAGAGTGACGGTCACTCCTCAACAAACGGAGCCTTGGTATGCCCTTCTCCGGGTCTGTTGCCATGTGTCGGCCCTGGGCTGCACATTCACAGAGAGCGACTCCGAATCGTCCCCGGGTCCCCTGGCCTGCCGTTGATGGGGAGGAGTCACTGCCCTGCTCTCCACGTCCCAAGCGAGTATGTTCCTTGGCACAGAAGCTTCGAACAGCTGCGTGGAGACCAGACCGATGTCCGGTCCGAATTTTTTGACAACCGAGTGTGTCAACTTCAGTTGTCGCACCTGAACGGGCGCCTGTATAGCGGAAATGCGCCACATGAGGACGCAGCCCATGACCGTTTCGGTTGCGGTATGAGAAGACCTCTCTCTGCTGATCCGCCTCAAGAGCGCAAGAAGCTTTCACATGCCTGGCCTAGCTCAGCAAGTCCGTTGAGTTAATACTTTCGGGACTCCTTCAGGTCCATGCCGAGGGCATGATACACAACGTGAAGGAGATAGAAACGATTATATGAAACCGCTGCACTTACCTAGCCCACCTCTTCATAGTTCAGATTTGACACGCAAAGCGGTTGGCCAGCCTCGCTTGTAATGCTTTGCGCAGCAGAGACGACACCTGGGCTGGTTTTGCTTTCGCTTTCCGCGCCTGCGTGTCTGTCTGTTACTGACGGAAGAAGTCCGCAACGCGGAGCGACTATCGTACACGATACCACGGTTCAGAGATCTGATTGCCTGAAACATGATCGAGAAACGCTACTGTACTGACCTCGAGCCTTGCGACACAGCACTGCCTTCTGGCCCTCACATGCTCTCAACTAGCGAAAAATCAGGACAACTGAGCAGCAGACAAGATTACTCCGACTGTGGATTGCTTCTGAGGCTGGAGCTGACAGAATCTGGATCCGGTCGAGAGTGAGGCCTGTGTTGAACATGCTCGGTCTCACTTTCTGCGTGCTACACTGCTACACGCTCTCAGTGCGAGAGCTTTTCATTGCATGGCCCATGCCCACCGCACGTCCCATGAGGCCAAAGCCGATTCAGAGGATACGCGATCCTTCGGCCAAAGATGTCAACCTCGCAACTGTCCGCAGGTCAACTTGCTTGCCACTGTCTTCGCCAACGGGCCTGCTGCTCCGGCGTAGAAGGACCAGGGCTTTCTGCTGCGTGCCCCTGACGGCCCTGTCAAGGCTACTGCGGGGGCACTCACCATTCCTACCGCAACCACCATGAACCCCAAGTAACGATGTTCCTGCCCCAGTTCACTTCGGCCGATTCACGTTTGGTCGGGCCTCCTGTTGAGCGATCGACTCTTCAGGCAGCCGGCCTGGCAGAACAGAGCACCGCTGGCGGGTACCCTCGCGAGCTTAAGCAATGCCCAGGTCAGGAATGCCAAGCGTCCGTGGAGGGTCATTTGGCCTCTCGCTGGTCCACGGTGAGGAAACAGGGGAGCCCTCCAACCCAGGTTCTGTCCGACACACAGCTACAGGCCACGTGCCGCATCAATGGCTTGGGCAGGTCGACAGCACGGACTTTGCAAGAGAACTGGGCCTATCACTATACGGGTTCAACCTGCATCAATCTGCAAAGTCATGGATTCAACTTCAACTGCCGTTGCGGCATCAGGAAGCCCGAAGATTCAAGAAACGGTTCCTTGAAACCCAAGGTCAAGCAGTCCGCAAGAAATCATTTCTGAGGCGGGAGCAGCACAGCATTGTCAGTTCGGGTGTTGAAGTGCCTTCACCGACGATCGGGTTGGGGCCAGAAAATGCTTTCTGGTGCCTGGCCTGCGTCCGCCGCGCGAGAAACCATCCAAGCCTTGTCAGTCAGGGTAGAACGCAAGGGATCAAGACTCCGCAGCCAGCGTCGTGAAGTGTGGACTTGCGCTTTGCAGCCATGCCTAGCGAGGGGCGGCCAGCTGCAGACGCCTCACCAACATGCCACCCACTTTGTTGAACCCCTGGAGCCCGGACTCCTGGAATCTGCTGGATGCCAGGAAAACTGTGCTGTCATGACAGATCTGCCCCAGCTAAGAAGTGCCTCCGAGCCAGCTTCGCTTGGTTCGTAAGCTGACCTGTCTCGCGTGAGCTAGCGTGGCCCGGTGTAGTTTCTCCGAGTGAGGCTCGTGCCCTGCATAGGAGCTGGCGGCATAGACGCAGGAGCCCCCTGTCTGCCTGCAGCAATGTCCGTCAAAATCATGGACCACCTTCCTAGGGGTTTCAAGACCTTAGAACGACGATGCCTATCAGCAAGCGAGAATCTCACAAAAAGTCCGCTGAGCCTGGCGGCCGTGTTGTGTGCATCGCGTCGGAGTGCTGACATCAACTGGCGGCGTATTGGCCAGCACGAAAGGGCTGACATGCTGGACATGCGGTGTGTTGCAGCAAGTGCGTCAGGCAAGGCAACAAAGCAAGCCTGTTGGAACCTTCCCCCAGCTAGACCTCCAGCGAAGATGTTCTGGCCGGGAGCACCGAAGCAAACTTCATGGTACGTGCGGACAGATGCTTGTTGATCAATCGAAGGAACCTCGGTCCGAGATTTCGCTCTGGAGGATTTTGGTCGGAACTGCTGATCCGAAGTTGCTTGACCCCAACACTTCAGGGGCAGGGTGACACCCAGGAAAGTTATCACAGGCCACCGTGACACCTTGGCCTTTGGTCACATCAGCCACAACGAAAAGGGTCTTGGGGACGTTCACGTTTGTCTGTGGGCTCCTTTTTGGTTTGCACGCTTTTCTTGAACTCAAGAACTAGCGGTCTGAGTCGGAAACTCGCTCTCGGGATGACTGATATCCACGCCTCCCGTCTGGGCTCTCAACATGCTCTAGGAGCAGCAATGTGACACACAGGATTTATCCTGCCTGTGCCCAGTAACCGCTGCATATGCCCCTGCCGACAGGCAAGGTCTCATGCAGAGTGAAGTGCACTCGCCTGGTCCTGTCACCTGGAAATGCTACACTTCTCGCGTCAGGATCGAGGAGATAAGCCTAAGCAGCCTGTTTCCAACTCCTTGGCTGGCAGTTAGAAAATTGAGGAAAAAAACATGTCAGCTTGCAACTCAGGTGCTCCTCTACGCATGCAAGATTGCATCATCCCATGCTGTGCATTTCGACAAGCTTCCCGTTTGATCAATAAAAACGTAGGAGTTGCGGCGTAGCTTCCTTCGGTCAGAACCTGAAACAAGTCTTCAACGCAGAGTAAAACACAGGCATACCCAACCTGGAAGGCCGGATTTGTCAACTGGTTGCAATCCTCGGCAGATGGGCGGCGGGGTCTCTTCCACGTGTCAATCGTGACGTGAGTGGGACATTAGAGCAGCAACAGAACATTGTTCACAAGCATGCAGGATGACAACACAGGCAGAAGCAATTCAAGAAGCTTGAAGAGTTTGCAGAATCGCTTGAAGCCCGATGCTTCATGATGCCTTTTCGAAACTAGCCTCGCTCTGATTCCGGACCGGGGGCTAAGGCAGCAGCCCACTGGAAGAAGAGACGTTGAATTGAGGGTCCGCACCTGCATCGAGGCATCCTTTCGTCTGCCACGAAGGTTGCTTCGCAAACATGAGACTGCAAGGGATCGCAAGACTGCAGCGACCCCAGACCCCTAGAGCCCTGCAGCCCTGGTGCGGGCTTTTTCAAGCAGTACGCCTTCAAGCACATATATTTGCAACGTGGGTGATTGCAAATAATGTTGATGTTAAGTTGATATTAGATTTGCGGATATGCCTGTGATCAAATCATGAGCGACTTGATTGCGATATTGACTGACAATCAAACTTTTCGTTGACTGGAATACATCAACGAATGAAGTGTCGCTGATATTCCGGCTCATACTCACTGACAGCCTTGAATTGAAACAAACAGCTACATTAATTAAAACATCAATGTCACAAAGATGTGAAGCTGAAACGGCGGCTACCAACGAGGATCAGCGAAGTGTTTATCCGGTGGTGCGCAAACCAGCTCCCTGGAAACCCAGACAAAGGGTCATGATTAAGGATGCAAATGGAAAGCTGCTTACGAAGCAGCAAGAACATGGTGACGGCGCCCGTACGGGACCGTGGGTTTGGAGACATCTTCTTGTTAGTGCAAGACGGCGGCGTGTCCAAAATTCGAGCGGAACACGCGTTTTGTATGGGTCATGCACTTTCGCAGGTACCGAAAACACTAGAAGCTTGCAAACTTTTCGTGAAAATGCATTTTCGCGAGGCGTTTGTTCGAATTTTGAGTTACACCGTCGAGGATGCTGAGCACCAGCTTCCGGTGATCAAAATAGGAAAGGCAGTACCGCCAGATACGGCTCCGGCCGCCACCTGGCGGATCGGAGCGGAGCGCACCGCTCCCATCCTCATTGAGGCTTTCATGCAGTACACAGAGCAACCGGGCGTAACTTTTGGACCCCCCTTTCATAGTTCGGCTCGCGAAACCGAACAAGATCCCCAACAAACCGTCTGCTCTTAGGCCAATAGGCTTGGTGTGTCCGGAATCGACGGTTTTAGCCGGCATCCCGAAGGACGGGACGGGCCGGACGTGCCTTCATCAACTCATACGGCCCCGGCTGGAATGGGAGCCACAATTTGCTTGCCAAGCAATCATCTTCGTTGCGAGACGGGTCCAACTGGATACTTGCACGCCATGCGTGCCACGCGTGCCTCTGCCAAAATGCCTCGTCGACAACCTGTCACCGATCCAAGCGGTTGGGACTGCAACTCTGAGTCTGCCTCGCCTCTGCAGGGGGATCGGTTTGCAAGGCCTCGCAAGATTCGTCTCACACTGAAGTGGCTCCCTTGCTTTAAGGCTTCTTTCCGCAGCCCGAAGTCTCAGAGCAGGCTTCAAGTCGTCTGCTGTCAAGGCTGGTTATGCTGTGCAGGGGCCTCCTTGGTCGGATTTGCTGCCCTTGGCGAAGGCTGCATCGCCGCGGGCCTGCTGTGATCATGAATGGCTGGTGTGGCGGCTGCAAGATAGAACACCTTGACCCTTGCTAAAACGCTTGGGGCAAACTTGGAAAACTGACTAGCTCGAAGCAGCCGCGGCCGGTGCAATGAAGGACTTCATAAACGAGGGCTTAAGCATGAGTCGAACAAGAGCCGAAGACACTTTACCGAGCTTTACCTCCTGATGGTATGCTGATGAATATCCTTACCCGTGCTGCTTGCACTGCGCTTCAGCGACGGCCCTCCGGCAAAGCACACTTGACAGCTTGCGGGCTTGGCAGTTCGGACTTCGGAGTACAAAGACAAACAGAACAAACATGACGAGTGTGAGGATTGCTCTTCAGTTCAAAGTTGATTGACAATGGCAGTTACTGGTACTTACATGCCGATGTCCCGACGGGCTGCGACAAGACACGTTGGAAGCTTACGCGGTGACAACAAAAAAGCCCATGCATGCGGTGCTTGCTTTCAAGACGACTTCTAGAGCCAATGCAGGAACCTGATTCAGAAGCCCTTGATTCTAAGTCCACAGAAGATCGCAGAAGCAGCTGCAGCACGAAACTTGCCCAAGCCGCGACAGGCTCGCCTCTCATCGGTCGGACTCATACCCGAAGGCGATGTGGGAAATGGGAAGTGCGAGCTTCCTGCATGGCATTTCTCAGCTGAAGCCTTTAGCCCTACAAATGTTGCTGTGACAGAACATACGCTGGCATTTTTGTCAGGCACTCGCCATTTACAACTTCAAGGTCCACTTTGCTCTCGCCCGAACGAGCTCGAAAAGACACCGCACCTCCTGGTCTTGGTCCAGCATCGATTGCAGCCGTGTTCTGCAATTCAGGGTCAGCTGGGATCAGCTTTACTCTGGCAGAAGGGTCTTAATTAATTCACGGCACCTCTAGCAATGGATACGCGAAAATGCTCTCCATGAACACCGACATGGACTGAATGAAAGCGTACCAAGGTTGCGGTCCAAGACCGAAACAGGCTTCTGGAGGGCAGCATAAAGAAACGACAGGACCTGCAAGGGGTCCGGATAGCCAGATGATGTCTGCGCAGCATCCTCCACCATGTCTCCTTCGACTCACAAGCCGGGGCCGAAGATTTGAGCTGCGGGATGCACGATCTGAGCACCCGAGCTTCGATCTGAGGATGTCATAACTAGAGAAAACTGCGAGACGCAGAGCGACGACCGCACGAGGCAAGAATCGAAGAGAAGAGCGAAGAGAGCGAGTTTCTCTTTTGCACCTCTGGCGACGCCGTAGCCCGATGCAGCTGCTGGGGCTGGCGCTTGCCTGCGGGTGGAAAAGCTGACACGGAAGTTCGATTCTCTCGAAGCAAGAGCATTGTTGCTCGAACCGAGAAAAGTCGCCGTGCTGCCTTGCGTTCCAGACCCCCTCTGACTCTCTCGGCCCCCCACGTCTCGTTGTCTTCTGGCGCCTGCAAAGCCTGGCGACAAACCAGTCCAATCACAAAGTGCCACCGCCAGGTGTCCGACTAGCTTGCACATTGATTTTCTGCGCCTCCATGAGCGGAGCATAAGTGAAGCAGCCCTTGCCTTGGGTGATGGGCACAACGGACTTGTGTCAAGCAAGAGAACCAAATTAGCAGAAAAACCTGCGCCCTGCTGAAAGACACCACCAACAGCCTACCACTAGCTGATCCAAGAAACGATTGTTCCTACACTCACCCCTTCCCGGCAAGTCTTGTCGGAAGTGCTGTTCAGGGAATGTCTATGGAAAGGGAAAGGCTAGGCACGTCTTTATCAACCCAAGCAAAAAAGGTTACGGCAGCTAACCTGCCAAAACGGCTAAAGCAGAAGCATCTGATGTCTTTGCCGCCCCACGAATCATTACAAACGTACGACCCAAGTCGAATCTAAATAAAACTCCAAATAAAATGGCGAACAAGCAGGTCCGATACTTGCAACTACTTAGTGACCTGCTGTGCTTTGCCAGCCATCCCGGCTCTCTCAGCTTTTCCGGCTCACGACAAGCTGCTGAAGGGCTCCACAAAGTCCATCAGAAAGCAAGCAGCATCGCTGTCCTCCTGCACAAGGGAAACCTTGCTTTAAGCGACTTGGGCTGGTCTCATCCTAGTGGTACGGATCTTTGCGATCACGAGCCGACCACAGCAGACCATCGTACTGCAGGGCAGTCCGACAGCTCCAGCTCTTGAAGAAGCTCTCGCCTCATAGCCACAGACATGGACATGGAAAGAAGGTAACCACATCAAGAGAGCGTCGGCTGAACCACGTGTTGGAAAGTCTACGCGGTCCTCTTGCTTGTCAATGCCTCGACTGCTACATGTTGGCTCCAGCTAGACCTAGACGATTACCTGGATGTCAAGGCGTCCAGTTTCCTGCAAGCTCACAGCGCTCAGAGTTTGCCCTGCATGTCCTGACTGAACTCCAAAACATCGCTGTCATGCTGGGCTACTCGGAAAGGCCACTGCGCTTCGTTTCCAGAAACAACAACCCATGAAAGCAGACTGTGCAGGGATATGAGTGAAAATCGGTAAGAGCCCTGCCAGCAGCCAACTGGCAGAACAAAGTCCCCCTGCAAACAGTCTCGTGGGACTCGTGGGACACATTAGATGAAGAGCTTGGCCGTATAATGCCGAGCAGGTGGTCTCCATAATGCCGAGCAGGTGGTTCCCAATACAGCAATGGCCCAGGAACACGGTGTGGGTGGGCGAGTATGGGAGAAAAAACAAATCGTTTCTGGCGCATGCTTTCAAGTTCCCGTGTCGCATCCGAGTCACAAAATACGGCGGGCATCTCAAGCACATGCGTGAAGCTTGCTCGAATTTGCATTAGTGCCGGTCATCTCGCTCGGTATGACGACATCCGTCTCTTCTGCCCATGGGATAAGCAAACGTGAATCCCGGCTATAGCGCGCCTGGAAAGTCCCTCCGCGCACATACTAAGTACTAGTGTTGAATTGGGCTTGGAAGGGGCTCTACCTCGAACCGCCCTGCCGTGATCACCACCGAGCTCTCAAACTACTAAGCTGAGCTCTCAAGATGCCGAACTCTTCTGTTTCCCGGCCTTTTCGTCCATGGACCTAGGCCATCCAAGAAGAATGCGCATCTACTGTTGCCTGGGCCTAAGCGGTTGCGACAGGTGCAGATGACTCTAGTCCACGGCCAAAGACGGAGAGGAGGATCACGTTACGCGGACAACTAAAATGCACGACACACCGCAGCGAGGCAGCATCAACCCTTGCCACACTTCGTCCTAGTGTCTCGGCCCCGTGACTGCAGCACGCGATATGCTGCCAGCAAGAAGTCCTGGTGCCCAAACTCAGGGATGCATGAGAACGCGCGGGGCTGAGCAGCAGCAACGTACAACTCTCCTCCACTACAGGACTCTTGACGACATTGCCGAGTTCAAGTGGCAGTCAGAAGTTCATGCTTCGAGTCGCAGCCCAGAGACTTAAGTCTTGGGGGGGACTCCAGCCTCTGTTCTAGAGTCACCAGAGTCACCACATGCCAATGCGAGAATGACGGCCCTGCACCTCCTCCGCAGGAGTCATCGCAGCTGCAGCCCCACCGCAGATAGTGCGTCGACTGAGGACTTTCGATTCTTCTGACAAAGCCTCTGAATTTTCGATCCATTAGCAAGTCGTCAATCCGATGCCTTGCTACCCTAGTTAGGTCTAGTTGGCCCAAGTTCTCTCGTGGAGCATGTCAGTGCCCTTCTTCCGCTAGCTGGAGCAACACCGGCACATACCGGCACATTGTAGGTCGGAAGGAACACCGGCACGTTCAGCTTCAATGGTCATCACGGGTGTCGCTTGCTTCGTTTTGCTCCTTAAAAGCTAGCAATCGCAGCACTGCCCCGCAGAATCCTGAATCCGTGGGTAATTACACTCTGCATCGCTGGAGATTCCCACAACACAGGCTAATCGGCTAATCTTGCCTAATCCTCTCTCAGCTGCCCGAAACAGGCTCCAAGTTCTGTTATGCCCTACATCAGTCAGTAGATAATCACTTCTAGCATGTCTCGGAGCGACGCACATCCTTTTGCAAATTCGCAAAGGCTAGCGATGATCTGCACGCTGCAACGTTGCTCTTGCAATCATACAAGGCATTCACGAAAGTGCTTGCGCATCTCAAGCGGGGCAGCAGACCTTGGCATCGTGGGGGCGGCTGGGCAAGGTTATGTGTGCTCAGCCCAGATTCTCGCATCCTCGGGTGAGTACCAGCCAAGGCTGCCGGCTGCGCTTCACTGATACTGGCCTCGTGGATCGCAGGCCAATCAGAAAACAGTTGCTCAACCCCTTGCCGACACCTACGTTAGTTTCACAGTGACGAAGCCAGGCTCCCTCTCTCCGATGAATGTCACGCTGCGGCCTGAGTCTCTCGCCCTCCCATTGCGGTTTTTTGGTCTCTGGGAGTTGAGTGCATCCGATCATCCGAACAACCGTCTACCCCCGCGTCCCGCCTGGCCTGCAGCTTCGGCCTAGCAGAAGCAACTTCCAAGGGGGAAAAGTGCGCAAAGGACGCGCGTTGCGGACACGTGGTGACATCTTTGCCTGCCCGCGAGGCTCTTGCCGGTGCAAAGTCACCCCAGAAAAGATTCGCTGCACGAGGTTGCCCCGAGTACTCGGGAGTTCCTTCAAAAAGTCGCTGTGCACAACGGCACGTGTGCGCCGCCCTCCCTTCGGGTGGGCTTGGCCACACCATCGTGCGGACAGCTCGGCAAGATCACTTCAGCAGCTGAAGTACCTAAATAGGTTCCCACCGAGGCTTCGATGTGAAGCCTTGAGCCATATACCTATGTCATTGTGTCTGGCTGAGCAACAACTCCAAGAAACGACATCAGCACTAACTAGCTTCGGGCAGGAAGTCTGCAATTATTCTGTGCAGAGCAGGCTTCTCCTGGAAGGACTGTTGGGACTGAAACGAATCAAGCGGACTGCTGCGTCTGTTCTAGAGGGTAGCCCGGTCCCAGTTTCCGGAAACCATTACAACACAGGCTCGCAGCTCAAGGATGCTCAAAGCCCCGGCCCGACAAATCCCGTTGAGTCATCCTTGCTGGCGAATCGCAGAACTGCGCGACTGTTCAGTCACGGTTTGGGCCATCACAAGAGCTCGTCAGTAGCCTCAAGCAGCGGTAAGATTCATGCTCTCGCGGCATGACATGCCAAGCTCATCCACTTCTGCCACTCACGCCTCTGCGCTTCCTGGAAGGATGCTAATCAGCTTGCCCTCCCGCCTGCAGCAGCTCTGCTGATTGAAGCTTATCCCTGGGTCCCTCCTTCTAACACAAGGCGGCTCACTTCTTGCAGACTGGTTGGGTGTCAGACGGACCCGCATCACTGCTGTGAAGCTGAGTTGCCATGCGGGGGCAGTGTGGGTGAGTTCACGCAAGTACCACGCAAAAATCTACCCTACGACTCGGCATGTCCAAGCCGCAGAGTCTGGGACCTGTCTGCGGCCGCGCTCCCGACGCCTCCAAAAAGCGAGTGCTAGCACCAGCCCTGAGACGGTATCCGAAAAAGGTCCTACAAACGCGTTCACCGCTTGCCAGGCCTGCTTGGGCCGGGTCAGAGCCAGTGCAATGAAGCAGAAGCTTGAGGGCGCCCAGTTGAGAGTGCCTTGCAGCATGCGACAAGGAAACCGACAGCTTCTTCATGTTCTGGCACGCTAAGTCATTTACAACCCAAACGAAGCTACCCACATGGGGACGTCTTCAACGTGCAGTGAAGATTGAAAGGCAACACCAGTGGGCCAAACCCGCAGCACAACCAAACTACGTGGAAACAACCGGGCTGCAGGATTTCGATGGTCCCATCAATGTAATCGAGTTGGTTCGGTGCCCACTGGACCTCAGCGATCGTCTGTCACTCCACAGAGCAGGTACATACAAATCACAACGGCCTTTCAAGCAATGACTGTTTTCCCCCCATCATGCAAGCAGGGGGCAGCAACTTGGGCAAAGCTGAACAGGCTCCTTAAAGCAAAAGTAAGAGCACGCATGAGCATTGATCGTTCCATGCATGCAAGCGACATGACAAAGAACCTTGAACACTTGCATGATACCTCATGCCGGAGACATTGTCATTTCTTTGGTCTTCGAAACGAGCTCCGAGCAGGGAGCGAGCGAGCCAGCAATGCACGAGAAGCACTTTGTGTAAGTAAGGCTCGGCTCTGCCGTAGGGTCGGCGTGGCGGGCAGCCTGGATCAGTCCACATGTTCGTTACCGCTAACTGTGAAGGGTTGTTCTGTGTATGGTCACATCTGGTGTGTGTGTGTGTGGGTGCGCGCGCACGCGCGCACGCGCGTGCGCGCGTG